>VZRH01004152.1:264070-274882 GCA_013397555.1 Urocynchramus pylzowi | reverse complement strand
AAAAAAAAGAAAATATGAAAATAATCATCTTGGTTCTTCTCTGAAGGCTAAAATCTCTTTGCTTCACGCATGCATGAGAGCTCTGCCCAGCTGGCTAGGAACACACCTGTGTTCTGTTCCACATCACTGAAGCCCGTGAGTGGCCCAGCTTGTTTCTGCAAGGACCTCTGTCGTAATGTCGTAAGAAAATATCATTCTGAAAAACAAAAGGAGAAGCTGTAAGAGCAGGTTACAGAACTGCAGAGAGAAGTTCAAGACCAGGGTGAAAACACAACCTTCCGGCACTACTTTGAAATTGCCAGCCACCAGCAGACAAGTTCACCTGTCTTCTAAATAATTACCTAGAGTAACTTCTTGTAGTTTCAGAAACTGGAGTATGTTTGGCACCTAAGCTATCATACAGCACCTTTTCTCCTCCACATTTAAAAAGCATAAGCACATGAGTTTCATCTAATGGCACAAGTACCTGGTCTATAATTTGGTGATGATAAAGGGGCCTGAAAACAACAGCATTTCTGAAAAGTAGCAAAGTGAGGGATCATCTTCCTGAAGTATTTTACCTTATGTTCTCCTGCTGTACCTACTTCACAGTAACTCTCCTCTTAGACTTAACAGGAAAATATAAAAAGTACAAAAATCCTGTTTCATTTCTCTTTTACCACTAATACTTATTAAACTACCCATTCTTTTCTTCAGAAGGTGACTCATGCCCTGCATTACCCTCCCTAAACCACTGTGCTGTAACCTGAAAAATGAACCTTTCATTTTTCAGCTCTGCTCTCTAGCTTTGCAGGTATTACCTTCATCTATGCCCAGAGCTCCTGGAACCCCCACACATTCAGAAAAACTACATTTGAATCACACAGCTACAGTTTCTTTCTCTCTTTCTCCCTTTGAACTAACAAAAACTCTATAAGGGCATGTCTGTGGAGTCTGCAAGAATGTGACACTCTCCTGGTTCAGCACAGGGTTAAGCAATCACTGTGTACTGCATGTACTCTGAGGCAAGCCCTAAGACTCATATTGAAAAAGCACGTTCACCCACACAGAAAGGGGACATAACACTAAGGGAAACCTGTTTAGCATGCTGAGTAAAGGATGAAAACTGAGGAAGTCTCGTTGTTTGCTGGCTGTGGAGTGCAAAAAAAGACAAGAAAAGCTAGGCAGCACATAACATTTTATTTCAAGTGCTGGTAAAGTCCTTTTCACACTCCCACAGTTGTTACTGATGACTGTGCCAAAAGGGCAAGCTGCCATATATACAAGTGCATTACTTGCAGGACTCTTCATGCTGCTAGGATACTTGAAGTCCACACGAGTTGAGACTGGTTTGCAACCTTTGAGAAATAACTAGCAACATACACTTCACAATCTGTGTTCATGATCCAGCATTTTTATCCCCAAGCCTAATAGCCAATCATACTCTTCAGCAAACATGGCACTAGAGATGGACTAGTAAAGGAGACCTAGTCCTCCTTAGCAGGGAGCCCTTCAGCCACTATACCATGGAACAACCTCCTTCACCCAGTACCATACAATTTTTCAGACAGGCTGTGTCCTTTGCTGTTGAAACAGGTGGAAGACATCTATTTCCCTCAATCTCAACCAAACTGTTTTTAGGAAGAGGGAATCAGAGCAAGGTATTGCTGGAACAAACAGAAAGCATTGCAGAAAGCAATGTGTTAGTCCCATTTCCCTCAAAGAACTAACATGGGAACCACAGACACAGCCATAACCCTTTATGGAAGAAATAAAAATCTATATTGATTTTAAAAATCTATATTGATCAATAAAAGGACTGGGTGAAAGAAGAGAAAGCAACTGAGTCAGAAGCTGAATTGAGCCAAGAAATTTGCTAGGACAGCAATGAACTAACAAAGAGCTTGTGCAGGGCCTCAGACTAACCCTTAACCCCATTATTCTTTATCCTGGTGTTTTTTCTGCAGCACTTACATCCAAGTTCTGTAGACAATACCAGCAAAACGTATGCTTGCAGTTCTTGCACATCATCTGAGCACAGCCCTCGTTTCGCTCAATATAAATTCGACAAACTGGGCACTGCTTAATTGATGCCTCTGTCTCTGCTCCAATAAGAAATCTAGAAAAGTAAGAGAACATTAAAGTGAGATGTGAACATAATTGTTGGTATTCAGGTCCACCACCTGATGTGTATTGTGCTTATTTTTCAGAGCATCTAATGGTGTTGTCCTGAGAGTCCTCAGTGTGTGAAACTTCTTATATTCAGTACAATACGTTGAAACATACTCACTACTAGGTGTAAGACCATTAATATCACATAAAAGTGAAAATCCCTTACCTTGTTCCTTTATACTATATAAAACCAGCACTCACTACACCCACAATTAATCACCTGTAGCATTAAAACTTAGGACTTTGTTACAGAGACCTTGCACAATTCATTTAACAGGACTGGATTATGCAACTCAAATCCTTGTCTGAATCCTCCTTGTCTGAATAAAATAGGCTTAATAAACTCCACCACAGCCAGAGATCACACCTAGAGAAGAAAAATCATAGCAAGACCTTTTTGGCAACTCCTATTCCATGGAGTCTCTAGTAAGCAGAATACTCTAGGTTTTAAGTTTTTCATTTATTAAAAAAAAATTATAGAAAACTCTGAAAACATGACTCAACATAACCTGATTCTGAAAACAAAGATGGATAGCCAAAGACATGACATAATTTAAACACAAAATTCTCTCTTCTATAGATTAATGACTTTTACAATCTGATCTGCAGATTGTTTGCAGTTAAGTAAAAAGAGCATAAATAAGGCTTCTCACTCCAAGTGACATTTACACTGTGTAGGAGTTAAGGTTTTTCTATGCAGAGATTCTATAAATATTAAGCAGAGGTGATTTCTTAATCACAGTATAAGCAAGATTTGGATCCTGCAATATTGGTATATTGGGTGTTTTGTATGGGCACAGGTCATAATTCTAGCACATGAACAAAGCCTTTAGGCAGATTTAAAGTCCTGGAGGGCTTCACCTTTTAGAAGTGTCAGTTTCAACCCAAGCTTGACAAGTACCCAGATAATATTAAGTACTAAAAAATAAAATCACTTAAAGTAATATTTAGACTGGAATTGTATTTAGGAAACACCAGGAGAGATGGACAGTCTCTGAGCTGAAGCTGTGGACCTAGAAGAAAGTTGCTCCATGAACCCAGTGTGAGGTGCTGCGATGAAAAGAACCGAAAGGCGGCACGGCCATTGTGGATTCCCATCTTACCCCTGCTCGGTGGGTACCGGAGTCGTTTGCTTTTCCTGGCACAGGTGCTGCCCGTGCCACGGGTCCTTGCAGGAGGAGCAGAAGCTCAGGTGGCAGGTGGGGCACTCCACAGGCCCCGGTGCTCCCGACTCGCTCGGTGCGATGTGGCACACTGTTTGGCAGTCGGCTGTGGGGCACCATGTTCTCTGGGGGTCCAAGTGGACTTCTGGAACACAACAGGGAGAGAAATAAAACTCTTTATACAGTCCCCTTCTTGTTGCAGTGACATGTGTCTAGGCATACAACACCCAGTTCTGCACAAGGGTGTGGAAGCCAAAGTGCTCCACACCCATGCCCATGGGCATTTGGGCCTTCTCCTCTTTAGGCAGGTCTGCATTTGTGCTCTGCTAAGCAGTTGCACTGAAAACATTGCAACAATAGAAATACACTACACAGAATGTGTTCCTTGCCTTTTTATAGGGAGGTTCACATAAAATATGAACCTAACTGCTGCTTGCTGAGAATTGTGTGTCTTTTGTAACACTAGGCCACTCCATGTCTTTGACATGTGCAAGCCACGCAGTAACTTCCACATAAACAGCAGAAGGACTGTAATTAAATTAATTTAGGTCACTTTCCATGCCTTATTTACTCTATCTCTGCTCTCCTCTGTAAACTGCATTTAATATTCACTGTATAATATCATTACTATTTGTCTGGTATCAGATTGTTACAGGAGTCAAGATTCAGGGTGCAGACACTGAGTTACAGTCATCACCACATGGCAGAGAATGATAAATGTTGATCCTCTCTCTCACTTCCCAATCTTTATTCAAGGAATTTGCAACAAAAACCCAGCTGGGACACATTCACTGTTGCTCATTTGCAACTCAACTCCATGAGATGCAGCTGAACACAAACATCCTGCAGAGCCTCCCCAGAAAAGGGCTGTCATGCCTGCAGGACCTCCCTTACCCGTCCTCCTTCCCCAGGAGCTTTCTGGTACCACCACTGAAAATAAACAGATGGAGGGGTGTCTCCAAAGTCAATGGAAATCCTGACTGTGAGATGGCAAAAGCCATTACAACATACCTCCTGCAGATAAAATTAGTTGTCCCACTTGAAACAAAAAGCTGCACAAGGACCTCATACATATGTTCTTTGGCCAATTTTGCTGAAAGCACATATGGATGTTCATCTTCTCTGCTGGCTGCAGGACACACAGGTACAGTGCTCTGGGTAATTTCTGAGTCTGTGTCAGAGTGCTCCAACAGATGTAGAGAATTTCTATTTCCACGCAAAGGTTGTCACTTACAATTTAGGCAGTAACAGCAAAACACCTGTACCATCTACCTTCAGCCATTTCATGGATCTAGTTGCATTATTTTCTCTTACTGTCTTGCACACACTTTCTTTGCATCTCAAAACATTTTGCTTTCTACTAATGAAAGCAAAAACAAATTAGTTCTCAGCTTCATTAGGGAGAAGAAAGCCACAGCAAATCAAGTAACTTTTCATATTTACCTACCATTAAAAGGTAATGTCCTGACTGAGAAATTTTTTATTTCTCTATGTTCCTTTGGTGTCTCTTAAAAGAAACCCTGAATTGCCTAAGACTATGGCCTAGTACTTGCTATTGCATTTAATCATTCACACAGTAGGTTCTGCATGTTTTCTGTTGAAAATTCAGCTTTGCAAACCTAAATTCCCCTATCCTGTGTTTGGGTGAAAGACAGAATGTCTGGTTTTGACATCATTAGGAGGAGGGGAGTTGGGTTGTAAACCTGTTTTTTACAAATTTGTTGCAGCAAGATGTAATGCAAGAGATGAAAGTCCCTCCTCTCCCACTTCCTCCATTTTACAAAGAGCCTACAGATGGTGTTTTGCAATCCACGCTGTCTCATTCTGTTTGGTTCACCATGGAGTACAAGCGAAACCAGAAAAAACTTAAAAGGCACAGCCAAAAAAGGGAAAGAGGCTATCATCCTGCTCTGGCAAGTTGCTCCATCTCTTGGTTAGGGCCATTTCTCTCCCGGGCCTTTCTCCTGCTTCCCTGCAGCCAGTTCAGTCCCAGGTCCCTCCACTCTCAGGAGTAAAAGCCTTCCCAAACAGTGCCAGTTTCGGGCAGGGATCTGGCCAGTTCTCATAAAACATGCAAGCAAGCAGGGGAGATGTAGGTGACAGACAGGGGGAAAGCAGCTCCCGGAAGAAAATAATTTCTGGCTCAGAAGAGGTACTCACTGGAAGGATAAGACTATGACTGTGTTTCACAGAAAACTCCATTTAAAATAGACTACTTTTGAGCCAGCCATAAAATGGAGATTCTCTTCATCTACCACTCAGCCTACTGACAAACATAATGCATGTGCTCTAACCACTTACCATTCCTCTATTTCTTTACTTCTGTTGAATACATCAACACTATCCTAAATAGTCATAGAGCAATTCCTGTTTTTCTAATAAAAATATTTCACAAAGCTCTGTGGCTTAGCTCTGATTGGATGCAGAGAAGCTACAGATATGCAAAAAAATCTTGTTTTTAAAAACACATTTGCATTCTAAGAACACAAAACCCACAAGAGAATTGCATATTATCAGTGCATCTATTATTAAATTTAACAATTGTCTATAGATACACCATTCTATACCAATTACTACTCACTGTGTTTTCACACAATATTATTGGCCCATTTAAAAAAGAAAGCAATGAAAATGAGAAGAAATACATTCTATTAACATAGCTAGCACAGATGAGGGATGGAGGAAATAGCTGTTGGATGTATAAATCCTTCTTGGGGTGTTCCTAATTCTCCTCCAAATTCACCTCACAATGGAAAATATATGGAAGGGCTCTACCAATCACTTGACGATCAGGAAGGAGTCTCTGGACAGATTCTGGGTCAGAATTCATCCCCAGCAGATGCCATCAGTGAGGTCTATTGCTAGTTTCAGAGAAAGTGTGCTAGACCAGGGCAGGCAGGCTTTGCCAGGTAAGGCTCAGGTCTGAGAATGGAGCTCCAGGCCAGCAGAAGCCAATAAGCCAAGTCCCACTGACAAGTGCAAAAGGTCAGCCTTGGGGACAGCACTAAATCCAGGATAGGCAAAAGATCTTGGCTAAGTCTGGGATTAGTGCTGGGTGTCCAGGTCAGAGCTTTAGCTAGCAGGAATCGTTGTTCCCAGACATCAGTAAGCTGGATTTATTGCTGGGGCCAAAAGGCAAGGCAAAAGGGCTATGACTAAGTCTGCTGTTTGGACACCAGTTTCATCATAAAGGAATAAGGACAGATCTTAGAATCATAATGAAGAGAGATAGCAGAGGTGGAAGAGGATTTGTCAGACTTAGGCAAGAAAGAAAAGGAAAGGAGGATTTAAAAAATAGACAAGTTTCAGGCTTCTCTGTGTGGGAGGCGGTAAAAAAAAGAAGTAACAGTGAGTTGGACAGAAGATCATCAGTTCAGCTTTGGCTAGTCATAAAGGAAGAGATACCAGGAAACCAAAAGTTTCAGAGTCTTCAGTTAAAAAAGGTTTTAAACAAAACAGATTAATGTATTGCAAGGAAGTCTCTTTTCCTTAACCCTTTAATATGTTGATTTAACAAGCTCTGATTTTCAGTGTCCAGGAATGTAGACAAGCCACTGATTAGGTTATGAACTGGAGAGACTTAAGAAATCAAGAATAAACAAGAAGGTGGTAAAACAGGAGAAAGAAATAAAAAATAAAAGCAAGGTTTGGGATTTTTTCTTCTTTTTTTTTTTGTTTTTTGACCTGAGTGCCTGAAAATCATAGCTATAATCTGCACTTGGCCATAAACTCTGGGGCATATTTGAGTATTCTGCAGTTTTTCTACCTTGTGGTCATTCACAAGGATTCATGTCAGATTAGATTCTGTAAAAAATCTATATATTCTTCTATATATCCTGACCAACTTTTCAAGTGCATTACTTTGCCTAATTTTTATAGACCTCTGCATTGCCTTACACAATCCACTGCATCTAAGCAGGCATGCAGAGCAAGAATATAAATACAGTATTTCAAGGAAAGTTTGAGAACACGCAGAGTGGGGCAGTGTCTCAGACACACCACTCTGCATGCTACCACACACTGAGTTCTTTGAAAAACACTGCACTTTCCAGCTGAAACATTCAAGCTGGTGACAGTCTTTAAAACCAGAAATGGGATCTCATCTTTCTGACTAGCAAGTTTCTTCTTCAGCCAAGCAAGCCTTCTTCAGCAGAAGAGTGACCTCTGGGCATAGGAAAGCTTGGCCTCAGTGAGACCTTCTGTTTCTTTACAAAGTAGGCCTTCATCAGGAATGAGGGGACCTACTATTCCTTGGGAAGAAAAACTCTACTAGGTGAACACACCTGAGGCTTCTATGTAAGCAAAGCTATTTTGCAGGGATGCTTGCACAAATTCACATTGCATTTCAGAGTATGTGTCCCCCAGAAGCTCTGAAGATCCCTATGGATGTGTAAAAGGACTGTGTGCCCTGGCCAGCCCCAGCCTCTAGCAGCTTGACAAGTTCTACGAGTACAACCAGCTCAAGGACCCAAGATGAACATGCCATCAAAAGAACAATGGAGCCCCAGGCACACAGGCTGGCAGTGTTGCCCACAAGCTTGAGTAGAAGTCTGGTAATTCATTAAGATGCTGCTTTTTTGATTCTGCAAAACCAAATTTCAAATTTGTCTGTGGAGCACAGTCAGACCTAGTGACTGCTCCTAAACTATTTCACAGCAGACATCTTCTCTGTCTCTTCCTTAACTCACTCAACAGGCTCTGTCTCTGCCATATATAACAGTGCTGCCTCCACTGACAAAAGAGAAGGTAATAGAAACAAAAAGCTTCACACCTCGTTCAAACTTCAACCTCTTGTATAACTCAAACTGGTCAACAGGAACCAAAGAGGCAATCTGAAATGAGAAATACACAAAATAACCATTAGAAATACAAACTTTAAAAAGTTAGTAAGCACTATGTTCTACACACCTGCTTTCCTGAGCTGTCTCTCAAATTCACCTTTTTGTTCCTGCTTGTTTTCAGTACCATGTTCTTCCGGACCCTGACTTCTCCAAAACTTAAAAAAGTAGTTCTTAACCTCCCCTATTTCAGCCACACAACCCAGCAGTTCAACCCATGTCTTTCTTACCATGCACACAAAAACCTTCTCTGTCGATTCCGTATTTACTTCAGGCTTCCCAGTTTTATTTCGTGTTGGTTTAGTGCAACAAAGGGTGACATGTTGCCAGCCCTGGGGACTGCAGCATGCTGTTCATGCACAAGAATACAGCTCAAATGAATGGCTCTTCATTCATGTCTCCCAGTGTTAATGGCAGGGGCCACTTAGCTCTCAGGAACTGAAAGCCAGTCTGGTTTCCATTTTTTATTCATTTTGTGGGGTTTGGGCCAAGACAGCTAATGCCATTGCTGTTGAAATTTGCCTCAGACATGGAGCAGCCTATTGGGAACCCGACTGAAGTTAACAAATTTAGCTGGCACAGACAAACAGGCTTTGCTGATACATTTTACACATTACCGTAATTAAACTAGCAGCGTAAAAGGCTTTTAAATGCTCTAATCTCCAATTAACAGTCTACGTAAGAAGACCAAGTGCCCTATTTAAAACCAATAAGCAAATCTGCATACAGGGTATGGAAGGCTTTAAAAGAAACTTCCCAGGCACTTCAGGAGTCACATGTTTGTCAGATTCAGAATTTGGGACCATTCTCTTTATCTGATTCATTTGTAATATTGTACCAGCACTGGAAATAATTTTCTCTTTTACTGAAAATAAACCTAGACTAATATGAGACCTGGGAACTGATCATTTGAAGCACTCTGAGACAGTGTAGAACTGACAGCTTCAAAGTGACAGGCTTTCAAATCTCACATCCAGTATCCTACCACAGTCCTTCAGATTATTGTAAAGGGCAAAATTTGCCCTCAGTGAAGTGGACACTGGTCCTTGCTGTCCTCCTCAGCTGTGGGGTATAGCACTCATGAGAAGAAATATATATAAAATATATATAAAATATAATGACAAAAATACAATATATATTCAATATCATGCTGCGAATACATTTTCTTTCACAGATGGAAAAAAATTGTATTATAAAATACGAAATTGCTTTATTAATATCTCAAATCAATTGGACTTGATTGTACACAAATGTATTTTGTATTTTGTAACAGATACTTGGCTCATTTATTTAACTGAAGCCAGAGTAATACAAAAATGAATCCAAATTATGTCAGATTTAATAATTTAAAGATTCATATGGCTGTAATTAATTAATATTTAAGATTAATATGACGGTAAGACACAGGTATTTTTCTGGGAAACTCTTCACCTGTTCATCAGAAGTCAGCTGAAACACTCTTGGAAAACACAAAAAAAACTAAATCAAATGGGTAAAAAGAGTGAAGTTTAGCAATTTCAGCAATGACACATCATTTCAGTTTTGCCCACTTCTCCCTAGGGCAGCTTCGCATATAAATAGTTTGGAAAATGAAAAGAGTCATCTGCATTTCTCTAGCTGGGTGAGCATTGGCAACTACTTACAATTTTCCTTCATTACAACTAAATTAAAACAGTGAGTCTCAATGCTGTAAGAGCCACTTGAGTGAATTGTTTAGTTGGCCGAGGTCCTTCTGTACTTGCTTTTACTTCTAACAAACAGTTTTTTCAAGAGCAGTTCTATTGAGTCCAGAATTTCCCATGTATTAAAAATCAGCCTTTTTGATTACAGTGGGAGTGGAGTTATGCATCTTAACCCAGATTTCAATAGGAAGCAGAGGCAGTGCTGAAAGCTTCCCATTCTCCTGGAGAAAACTTCAGCTTACCATGCCAGCTTTCCCCACTGGCTTCACTCAGCTCCACTCTTTTTCCTACATACCCTCTTCACAGCTCAGCTTCCCTCTCCCTGCGTGCAGCCCATCACCTGTGCCACTGACTCCCACATTCTTGGAAAGACCTGGTCCTGATGGCACCCACACACGGGTCAGCCTGAGCCAAAGCCTCTCACAGATTTAGTATCTTCAGGCATGAGGAAAACAATGCACAAATTCCTGCTGCCTGAATTCAATGCCACATGAAAGCTGTATGTGCAAACTTAATTGAAAAAAAACCCAAAAAAACCCCAAAAAAACCCCAAAAAAACCCAAACATTAATATCAGGTCCCTATAAAAAAACAGCAAATCCTTTCCTCAGGGAACTTTTAATCTCATTTATACCTAATCAAGAAGGACAGTCATAAGTACAATAAGGGGATTAGGTGTTTATCTCCTCCTACTTGGCATCAGTCTAAATGTTCATTTCCAGACAACTTCTCAAGCCCCACCTGGGTGTCTGGCCATCCCAAACACCTCCTCTCCTGCACAATAACTCATGTCTCTGGGCTGGTCAGGGCATGGAAATCTGGAGAGGCAGCAAACCAGCAACCCAGCAGATAGTAAAGAGCCAAAAGAGGAAGACCATGAGCATACCAGAAAGCAGGCTTTTCTTATTCTATGCTATGAAATTATTCAAAGTAGGAAGAAATGCTAGAGGACAGTTTGGCAAACTTTCCTTTTTTTTTT
>VZRH01004152.1:227046-259513 GCA_013397555.1 Urocynchramus pylzowi | reverse complement strand
AAAATCCCTTTGCCATTTTTTTTTTCCTGGGTTTTTTTTTTGGGTTTTTTTTTTTTTTGTTTTTTTTTGATTTTTTTTTTTTTTTTTGTCCTACTTGTATTCTCAGGCCCAGCAGGGACATTCCTGCCTCACGAAGCAGGCAAGCAAGCATCCCTTGGGTGTATCCCAAGAGACACCTTCCATATCTCTTAAGACCTACTTCTACCTGGTGTTGTGCAGGTACCTTTCTTTCCATATAATTATACAGCCCTGCATGATTACATTGGACTGCAAATTGCTTGTTGCAACCCAAGATCAACATACACAAGGAAATTCTGGCCTTGCATATCATCAATCCAAGTTCTTGCTCTTAAGAAAGATGCAAGAATTTCAGTGTTTGCAGTCAAATCAAATCTGACTGAACTGACAGTCTAATGGAGGCTCAGCAATTCTGGGTATTCTGGTTAAGTCACCTGCATTGGTAATTCACAGGCTGTCCAGATGCCTAGGGAACTTTTCCCCCAAGGAATAGAGGGAGGGAAAAAGGAGCAAAACCCTTGAAAAACATCTGTTTGTTTCTATCACCTCTTGTCAGTCAGGCCTCCTGCCAAAAGCTCATTAAAGGTAATTAAAGGGAGGAAAAATTGTATGAATATTTTTGTACTATACAGATAAAGAAATTTGGGGGATATACATTAAAAAAGAAAAAGAGAGAGAGAGAGAAAGAAGGAAGTATGAAAAGTATAGATACCTCTGCTTCTTGTAGGGTCCCATGGTTCAAGCATAGCATGTCTGGACATGTGATAGGAGAACCACAACCTTCTTGAATTGCCAGCTCTATGTACTGTTTTAGACACTAGAAACAAGCAAAGAAAAGAAAAAAAAAAAGTTATAGCCCACATGTTGGTAACAACCAGATGTCAGAGATGCTGTGCAGTTCCCACCTTCACCACCTTAATTGGCTGTTCTGAAGCTCCAACAATTGCTCCAGCAAACATCAATTATTATAAGTGTGAATGCTACAAGTCATTACATTGGAAAGAATGCAACAAAGAACAATTAATTATGCATGACTTCATCTGCCAAGCACTACGTTTACCCAAGTCAGCAAGTCAGACCTTTCAGCCCTAACAACCCCTATGCTCTGCTAAACTGGGATTGGAGGATTTTGCAGGGGTGAGTATCTTTTATCCTAATTAAACAGGCTTTGTGCCTTTGTTTTTCCTCCTGTGTTCTTAATTCAGACTCTCAGCCAGAAGTCGCCATTGTAGGAGAACTCATTTACAAGAAAGACACCATACTCAGCTGCACAAAAGAGGAAAGGGGTTTAGCACCTGGGTGGGAGGTAATAATCTGCCCTAGAAGATGTGCAGCTACCAGTTTTTCCTCCCCCTCAACCCCACCCCCCCTAGATCAAATAATTTCCATAATATATCACAATTTGTCATCAGGCCTCTACCCTATCCAAAGTCTGTTTCCAGCATGGAGGCCACTTTATGAATGTTTCCAAATTGTTCCATTACAAAAACAGCAGGCTTACCCTCCAAGTTCAAAATGCCCTCTATTCTCCTCACACTTTATCTAGTATGCCAGTTTCAAACATATTCAACTTGTCTTTATAACATGTATTATAGAGTCTTCAGTAAAATCATGGCACAAAACTCATGCAATGGACCAAAGAACAGTGCTTGAATTGTCCCTACAAATTGCATAGATAAGTAAGTAAGGTCACTTCTACATAAAATGAAACAACAAAGTCTCCTCAAAATAATGGCAAAGCATACAATAAATTGCAAGTCACCATTAAGAGAACAACAAAGCATGGACTTCTGACAGATTCTGGTACCAGCTTGCATAGTTTACTGTAAATGAAAATAAACATATGTTATGAAAAGTAGGACTAATGTAGTTTTTCCTCTACAGTTTTACATTTCACGCCCACATTGCAAACCTCCTCCCCAATACTGATGATTTCTCCCTTATTGCCCCATCAGTTTTCAAGAAATATGTCAAAGTGAAATATGGTTTTGAGACCTCTGTCTCTCTGCCAACTTTTGGAAGAGGCACTGAGTTCAAAAGCTAATAGATGAGTGATGGGGAAATCGCATCCCTTCTGAGTATGGCAGCCTTAGACTCTACAAAAAACATTGGTTTATTATTTATAGGCATGTAACATTCAAGTCTGTGTTAGTCTGGACTATTCTGAGAAGGCCTTGCATATTGTGCTCTGATTAAAGAAATTTCCTCATTTGTATTTTTTACTGGAAAACTGATTCCCTCTTAACCATCAGGATAATTAGGACCCTTACAAATGGAAATGAGATTTCCTTATTATTCTGTCCGCCTCTCTACTGAAATCTCCACATCCACATTTTGCTTAATTCTGATGAGCTATAGAGATATTAGCTCAAGCAAGTAGAATCATCTTAACTTACTGGCATTTTAAATTAACTTACTTTTGATTTGTAAGTATTTGATGTGTATTCTCTTAGAAGAACGTTGGGATATAACCTAACTGGTAAGCTTTAAACATGTATCTCATTAAGAACTAATGTATTCAGATCCAGCATGCACCTCTATAAGAAAGCAGCAGAGCAGGTTGTAAGGAATTGATGGTGCAATAGTATGTGGGAGGTGAGGGAGATACTCACAGGTGAAAAGCAAAAAATAAATCACGTCAGTCACTGCAGGCAGTATTGGCTCCCTAGGGATTATCAGCCAAGATTTAATCAGGAGTTATTCTTTTATTATTCCAACAGCAGTCTCAGTGCCCTGTCCCATCTTCTTGCCCACTTCTCCCAAAGGCATCCAGGCACAGAGCTTTTACAAAAGTCAGTTTACTCACAGGATCAAAGCATCCCCTGGCACAGCAGCTCCCTCACAGAGCAGTGAGCAGTAAACAGAAGCAGGTATAGGACCACAGTGGTGCCTGGGAGTGGACTCTTGGTGACACTGGAGCTGCCAGGGCCATGCCTACATCTGCCACCATGGTCTGAGCAGTGGCAGCAGGTGACACAGGGAAAGCCCATAAAAAGCATGCCCAGAGCGGCTCCCAGTGCCATTACTGATGCAGATGGAGGCTGTGGGTGACCTTGTCCTTCAGCTCCACATTCATTAAGCACTGAGCATTGCTCACATGCTTCAGCTCGTATCACAGGAGAAATGGGGTAGCAAGTACTCACTCCCTACACAGATTTTCTCCCTGTTTTGTACATGTACACAGCCTCCTCCACAAGTAATGTAAACAGAAAATTCTGCCTTCAGAGTCCCTTCTCCAAGGCCTGCATGTGCTGCAGTATGTTGAGTGCACTTCTTAGATACGTGGGGAGAACCTCCTCACATCTCACTTCATCTCCTCATGGGAGACCTGACTGCTTTCTGTATCAAGTCTCAGGGCAGCATTTGGTGAAGGGCAAATGTTCCCTTCCTGCCAAAGCATTTAGGTTGCCTTAATTCCTCAGCAAGCATGAGAGAGCAACCTTTTACTTTTGCTAAGATCCTGGCTTCTGTCTCCTCTATGGTGCTGCCTGATACTTAGTAATTTGTTTTGACAGCACGGTACAGTGGATTTGTATTCTGGGGGCAGCTCAGGTCAGGTGGTTACAGACGGAGGACAAAGCCTGCAAAGTTACTGCAGGCCCAGCAGCAGCCCAGAGGCTTGTTCTTAATTTAGACTCTCAGGACAGGAGCTCAGAGCACTGACAATTACATTTCCGTGCAAGGATGGGCATGAAGCTCTTAAGGAGCTTCAATCCACAGTATAGATTTTGCAATCATTTTCCCTATGCAGTATCTAAGTCATTAGGGGTACCAAGCCAGGAGAACAGAGGTTTCTGAGGATCACAAATTATCTGGATTCTTCTACTCTTCTAACCCACTGCTTGGTTATAGGTGAACATAAGTGGGCAACCAAGCCTTCTGTGGTTCTTTTAGAGGATTCTGTGTTTTCAGCTTGGAGAGATTCTGTAATTGGACTGTGCAGTGCCATGGATCTTCAAATATTTCCCAGAAAAATCGCCCTATTAAATCACTTTTATAGATATTATTTATTTATATCTTTGGTCTTGACTTTCTGTGCTTGGAGAAGGTGCTTTGGGTGCCAATACAAGAAGGGCATAAAGTTTCTGGGAAACTTGAAGGAAGAATTTAATATTTATGGCTGAAGGATTAGGCATTTTACCAAAGTATATACATGAATGAAGATGCGAATGTCTTGTTCCCTGTTAGCACCAAAGAAAAAACACTGGAAAAATCACTAAAATTTTAAAATATGCCTTCACTTTGCAGAGAAACTGTTTTCAGAGGGGTTTTACCATTATTTTCAGCTCAGCTACTAATTTAGCGGCTTATGTGAGAAGTGGCAACTAAGAGTATCTGAAAAGATGCAAGCCAAAAATGTGATGAAAAGATGTTTCCATGTCTGTATAATGAATCACAAGTGACCTTCTCAGCAGTGTGTCCTCCCACACTTTAGAGAATACATTATTACAGACATAAAATGGCAAGATTTTTTTGTGCATTTTGTCTACAAAAATCAGCAGTGTCTCAGGAAAACTGCATACACTACATATGCTACTTAATTGCTCTTCAAAGTGAAGGGAAAATCAAGATGCTCTGCCTTCTGTGATACAAAGCATTTCCTGAAAGGGTCTTAATCTTGACATCCTAGAAATCATGAGATCTCAACACCCTGGGCTACACTCTCCCACCAATTTCCTACAGTGCAGTGACTTTTGAGCATGGAGAGCAGACAGTGGCTGGAGTAGCCTCAACACAGGACCTGTGGCTTACAGTGACATTAATGCCATCCTCTTACTTTCCATGGCTGAAGCCAGCAAAGTTTCCATGAATGTGTCACACAGCCAAGGCAGAATGGTTGAGACAACAAACTAAAGACTGACCAAGCTCTTGCTGAACAGGTTAGAATCCTGCTGACTACAGATCACACACTAGAAGTTTGATTCCATTATGTTCACCCCTCAAATAAAAAGCAGACACCAACACAAGCAGTTTTAATTCCTATACCTACAAGTGTGCTCTAATGAGTTTACCCAGATTTTCCCCACTGAGCAACTATATCATGTACATATCTGTGTTCTGGGAAACAATAAAATCCTGAGGCATTCAAGCAAGAGAAATCAATTCAAATGTGATAATGTAATTCCACTAGTAAAACTCAGTACACCTAACAGAATGTTTTGTTGCTGATCTAGCTTTGCAAAGCACGTTTTGCTCCTGCTGGACTACTGACAACTTCAGTCAAAAGAGGACTACAAGTATTTTTTTTCTCTGACTGAGATTCATAATGTATAATGACATATTTTTTCAATAATCTGCTGTCTAAATGTTTTGGGGCAAGATTTTCTCCTCTTATGCTGGTTGTCTTTCAGGCCATCACCTTCCTCTATTTAATAAAATAAGATCAATATCCAATTAGGTATGTCACAAAATGCTACTAATGAGGTTTCTTTGGTGGGTGGTTTTTTTTGGTAGTTTTGGGTTTTCTTGGGTTTTGTTTGGGTTTTGTTTGGTTTTTTTGGTTGCAGTTTTTGTTTGTTTGTTTCTTTTTTTGGTTGGTTGGTTGGTTTTTTTGTTTTTGTTTTGTTCTGGGTTTTTGGGGTTTTTTTCGTACCTTGCAAGACTTGTAGGAAAGATTATGATTTAGGCAAAATCTTACAGATTCCCCACGTAAATATTCCCCTTCTGGAGCTAAGGGTTTGTTGAAAGAGTACATTGAAATGTGACGGATTCCTCTTTAAAAATACACTGAAAAGCCTAATCAAGGAATGCACAAACTAGTAATGTGAAAGATTTCTTCTTCAATAATAAACAGAAGTGCTTTCTGTGGTCAGCTTTAAGCCTAAGAAAGAAAACTGTGTTCAGGCTATTCATGGATTTTTCATTTCAATACTTCTGCAAGCTGCTCCAACTTCAACTTTTTCTTTTCCCCAAAGTATATTGTACAGAGGCTATTTTTAATGTACTTACCAAGAAGAAGATGTCTGTTTCGTTATGTATTTACTCTGCAAAGGGATCATAACAGTTCTGCATTTTAACATAAAAATGAGTTCAAAGTGTAACTTCAGCATTAGGTTGCTAGGTAATGATACAACAAAGGCACTATATCCCTTTCACTGTGAAATCTGAAGTTTCCATTCAAATCCACTTTCAGATAATTTATGTATCAAAGACAAAAGATGGATCTTAATCATTCCTACATACTGCTTTTCAAATACCTGGACATATTCCATTACCTTGCTCCTCTCTGACCTGCCTGCAGCTGTTCAGCTCCCAAAATGCAGCCTCATTAGTTTGGATACGGAAGCATAAAAGAAACCCCATATGTAATATGACAAAACTGAACAGGTATCTTTATTAAGAAACATGGAGGGAGGGCTAGAAAGAAAAAATAAACAGAAAACACTGGCTTATTTTCCTGTCAAATGCCACTGATACTGCTGCCAGCCACTGTGCAGCAGTTGGTACAGGATAAGTAAGGGTATTTGTCTTTAATTCAATTATGGAAAGGTAAATAACAGATCTACAGTATTTCCCAGACAGTACCAGGCCATGATCTATATTAAATGTGAAAATGCACAAAATTATTGAAGGTATCTTGCCAAAACAAAAAGGTCTTTCCTCCTAACATGTAACTTGAAGACAATTTTCATTTCAAAAAAAAAAAAAAACAAACTCATGTCTCCCTCTTACAATCCACAAGAATTATTTACAATGTTAAATCTGACTTCCAGAGATCTTCTCAAAACTGTGTTTGTTTGGAGTTCAGGTTTTGTTTAGCCTAGGCTTTTTTACAAACTCCAGGTTTGGGGGCAGGGTGCAGAAATATTGTATACAGAGAGAATACTTAACTTTTCAGTTGACATTCCAGAGTGTCTCATGATTCAGAACAGATGAACACATAAGCATTCAGTTTTTATTTTAGTTCTGGGCCATAGCTATGTACTTTTTATTCAGTAAGACATAACCTTTATTTATTTCTTATACTTTAGAAATGTTACCTGTTCTTCAGTGCGTACACAATCTAGTATTACTAATCTTGGTGAGACAGTTCACATTAGAACTCTAAATTTAACCACCTTGATCTACCCAGTATCTAATCAAATATGTACTAAGATAAATGAACCCCCTAGACAGTACTCATAATGTTTATGGCAGGTCTATATAATGTTTAATAATATATTCATCATTGCTGTGACATCTGCACTTCCACATGTTCAATCACCAAAATGGATCAGTCACTTTCAATGTGTAGTACTCAAACTCCTCAAGTATCTCTCAGAAGGTCTTAAAACTAGATTAAACAAGTGCAATTAGCTTGGAGGCATTTGCACTTCACTTGGAAAAAAAAGTGAGGCTCTTCCAATTAAAGTTTTTAGACAAAAATAGAAATCTCTTCATTTGCCACAGATAAACTTATGATAGGCACAGTTTAAAGTGAGAAACAAAATTCCAATGAAATATGCCTATTGCCCAATCTCTATTTTAACTGCTAAGGACCAGATACAGTGATAAATGAATGGACAGAAGATCAAATGGATAGAAGATCAGGCCACATAAGAGCCTTATCAAGAAAGACGCTTGAAAGAGAGTGAAAAAATGCCCCTGTAGCTTCAAAGAACATACAGTCAGTTCATGGCTCAGTATGAGGGAAGGAATAACATCACTAACAAGAATTTAATTTTTTAATGACCAAGTGAAAATACCAAGCAAACACGTCAATGGACCAGAATGTAATTGCCTCCTCTTTGTCTACAAGCCTATTTTTATGGGATCCTTCAAATGTACCTGAGAAATATATTATCATCAGCTTTATCTCAAAATATCTACCAGTGATGCTGAATTCTCTCAGAAACACAGTCTAAAACCAATTTACTCATGGCCAAGACATCCTGGCAGCCTTTCATAAAGAGCAGGTTCCTGGTAATTGCTGCCACGAAGTGGTACCACCAAACAGAAAAGGACCAGAGAACAGGACCAGTGAAACTCATCCTTCACAAAACTGAACCAGCAGCAAATATAATTTCTCTTGCCAAAAATCCATGTCAGGTCAAACCAGGTCCTACCAACAGCTGCAAAACAGACATGAGCATGAGGCTTATGTCACAGTCTGGCTCAGTTACTGTGGCACTTCAAGGCATTGACAACTTACTTCACATTGATTTCTTCATTAAATGAAGTAATGGAGATAACACCAACTGCATTGATGCAATGGTGTCATTAAAACATTAGTTCTCTCTTCCTCCCATTTTCCCTTGGCCACCATCCAGAGGCTGCCACCTCTACTGACTTCAGAAACATGCAGTCCCTCTTCCTGAACAGTAGTATCTCTCAGAAGTCAATGGGTACATCTGTACTCTTTTGGTAACCCAACTCTGCCTTTGGTGTTACTCTGCAGAGAAATACAAGCAAGAAGTTCTTAAACCACCTAAATTACTATAGAAGTGTTCTGTGTTCAGTGCCAGTATTAGCAGGTGTAGAAATTTTCTTTTTTAAAACATGAAAAAAAAATTATTCTGAAACATTTCAAATGTCGAGCTGGGAAAAAAAGAATCCCAAATGTCAACACTTCCAAATGGAAAACAACCTGAGATGAGCTTTATATAAAGTAAGTGGGGCATTGCAGCACAAGGTATATTTAGGAAGAGGAGAAGGCAGTGAGTGTTCTGGTGCAGTTGTGAGAAGGTATCTCATAGGATGGGGAGAAAAAGAGAACAAACCCCTTCTTGAAAATGAGGACAAAGAACAGAAGTGACACTAAAACCCAGTGTTGGCTAAATGATGGCAAATCCAAATAATCCCTTACTCATAATTTTTACTAAGTACTATTTCAGTGGGTTATTGATACACAGTTGTTTCACTTAGCAGGTATCCCATTCTTTTTGCCATCTGCCTCCTCCTTGTCCTTGATCTACTCGGTCTCCTCTGCTCTCAGACTCTTCTGCTCATGTTTTTTGCGAAGACCCCTCACATTACTTTCTCCAGTTTCCCAGTGCTCCCCTCCACAAACAATCTGAAACTTCACAGTGCTAAGGGCCAAATGTCACTATTCAGCCACTCAAAGGAGGCAGGACAATGCACAACTGTTGTTGAAAAGATTAAAGAAAGCAGAGGAGCCTTAGAGCATCCTGTTGAAGTACGAACAGAGAAACTCCTATTTCTCTAAGAGTTTCTTCTTCTCCTTTAGTAAAAGCAGCCGTCAGCAGTCTCTTTCTGAGGTTGAAGCCCCCCCAAGGCCCAGGCAGGTGGCTGCCCACGGCACCACACTGCCCACAGCAGCAAAGGAGCCTTTTGAGCCCATGCCTAGCTCTAGCCTTGCTGTCATACATAGCTACAGCAGAAAATCTTGTTCTCCAATTGCCTTTGGAACACCGCCTACTTGTAAAAGCATAAGAAAGCACAGAAGCTACCTGGGCTTGCATGCTGACTTCTCCTTCTCCTAAGGCTGCATGAAGTTCAATCTCATTTGGACTGCATTGTGTGCACCAAAATAACAAACAGGTACTGATGAATACCATCATCATGGTATTTGTTTTGTACATTTTGTAACTCAGTTGCCTCACACACTTCTCAGAAGTACAAGACTCAACAAAGAATTTGCTTGGAAAAAAAAAAAAAGGGTGAATCACACTAGTGCTGCATAAACCTGTGCCAACAACACAGAGTAACATACTTGAAAGCATCTTCTGTTTTCAGTTTGTTACACATTGTCTTCGATATCTCAAACCCTGTGCCAGTAAATAACACACAAGACAGATGGACATAAGCTGCTGCTTGACATAAATAGCAGCAATCTCATTTATTGCTCACCTGGCTCTCATTGGGGCCCTGAAATACTTAAGAGGAGGGAAAGAAAAAAGGAAAGACAAAACCAGAAAGAATTAGTGTGCAGAGAAAAGCCAACACTGGGTTTTTTACTGACCCCTAAGACCATATTTCTGCCACAGCACTGCACTGGTTCCCTCCTGTCACCACTGCCACCAGGGCAATCTTATCCCACCTGCTAAAGTCTCACCTCCACAACTGCTTACAGGCTACAGACTCACACTGAGTCTTTCACAGGGCCCTCTGTATTTCCAGGATTACTGCTAGTCCTGCACTTCTCTCTAGCACTTCCAAAGGGTTGAGTGTGCTGTGCCAGGCACCAGGGCAATTCTAACCCAGGGGATGCGAGATGCACATGATCACACCCCTCACTGTGTCTCCCTGCTGCTTTCCCAGATTCAGCCATGTTTTGAAAAGTCAGGAGTCTACTAGATGCACACTTTCCAGACTGTCTAATGAGCACCAAAGCCCAGTGCACTGTGCAAAGGCAAAGTGGGGAGGGTGGCCCATCCATTCCTGGCACTGCCCCACCAGAGCACTCTTGAATCTTACCTAAATGAGCCAGTGCAAGAGCTCTCTGGGCAAAGAAGGAAGGAAAAGAGCAAACATTTAGAACTTTTATTAGAAATAAGTATAATATTCAAAGTATTATTTTGTAAGTGGATCAATCAAGAAGTAATTAATATTAGTTTGCTTTGGACCCAGATGCACTAAAGTGCTCTAAAATACTGTATTTTTTAACACTATAATGGTGTGGACAGACACAGTATATAATTATTTCACATACATATGTGAGCACCATGACCACCACGGGGGCAAAAACCTGAGTAGTTGCACATCCAAGGAAGAGAAAATTGCAACAAAAGGTAAACCTAAGGGCCTGCTAATAAGAAGGACATCCCCCCCAAATATACAAGGATGAGTGGGAAGACAAGGAACAAGATGAGCATTATCTGGAACAGATGAGACCCCCCTCCCCTTTCAGGAAAGGGACAAGTAAAGGTGAAAAAGGGACTAAAAAATGATGCAGTTTGAGCAGTACGTATATTGCTGAATATCCATATGTAAAAGTGCACACCACAGCATGGCACTCGGCAAAGGTTTTATAGATACAGGAAATTAATTGAATAATGTAAAGTTCAGTCCTCTAAAACTTTCACAGATAAAATATATCTCACATCTCTTCCCAACCCTCTTCAGAGATCAGTCTTTCATTTAAAACTAATATAAATCTGAACACAATGAAACCAAGTCATTAGGCACACTACAGCCATTTCCAAATTCTTGGGATGTGTAAATGTGTGCTTTATCTCAGCCTGCAGTGGAATCGTATGCCAAGTGCAACACATGTTGAAAAATACAAGGCTGATGCCTCTTCAGACCTGACTGAGCTACCAAGTAAGATGGCAAGTAAGTTCTGCAAGCCATCTGCTTTTTCTGTTGAGAACAGAGAGAGAAAAATATTTACAGTTATTTGAAAAACTCCTGCCCTACTAGCAACATTCCACCAAAATGCAAACATACACATTCTAAAGCACAGTTTACTTACTTTGGCTAGTACACAACTTTTATGGGGTATTTTGTTTATTGCAAGAGTTTCTAAGCTGAAAAAAATAGCTGTACATAATTCTAAGTTTGAATGCCTTTGCTTTACAGGCTACAAATGGAAAGGAAATATAACCTCACCCCCACAGATATCTAAATAGTAACAATTTCCAATTATTTCTACAGCCACAAATACTGTGAAAAAGAATCATTGTTGCAGCATCACCAGTTAGGAAGGAAAAAAAAAAAAAAAAAAGACTTCACATGTAACAGGAAACAGAACAAAAAATTAACAGAAGCAATGTTTTCAGCTTATTGGAGCAGAACCTATTATTTCCATGTCAAGCCCTTTTCTATTTCAAGTTTAATACTACTCCTGGATCTATAAAATTACCCTTAGTGACAGAAGAATAAGCTATACAAGCTTAGAGCACTGTTAGCTGAAAAACTGCAAAACTGATTGGTGCTCAACCCCATAGCTCACAGTGGATATTCTTACCCCAAAATCTTTCTTAAGTGTAGTGTGAAGATGTCCTGGCATGGGTGAGAGAAAATTTAGGGCATGGCACACCAGTAGAGCTGCTGCAGGCTGTGCCCCAAGCAATCCCCCTTGCAAGTCCCGCCACTCTGTGTCAAGCTGCTCCTGACATTGCTTTTTGGAGGCTGCCCAAAAGTGCAACTCATATGGCCTCCCAGAAACTGCTCTGGCTTCAAGACAGAGAGCCATGTAGCCAGGTTAGAAGTTTCCAGAGTCCTCTTTGTTACAGGATGCAAGATCTACATGCCTGGGCATGCATCAGCCCAGACACATCCATCGGGAGGACGCTGGGACATAGACAACAGTCAGACAAACGCTGGACTTGGGAGCATAAACACAATTAAGACATATTATGCCCATTGAAATACATAGAGCGTGTCTAAAGGCTTCTCCCACTGCATTTGGGCTGGCTCTTGGTTCAAAGTCAGCAAAGTTTGCGCAGAGGCCAGGTAACTGTGACTGCACCTTCCATGTCACTGTTACAGCACAGGAGCACCAAGCTCACAGGACTCTCTTCCTGGTGCTGGCCAGGGAAGGATGTGATGAAAGCTGTGGCACAACAGGGGACATGCAAGTACAGCAACATCTCCAGCTATCCCTGGCCTCTCCCTTTGGCCAGTGTCCTGATGGAGTGCAGAGTCCAGCTCTGCCTGGCACAGTCCTCAGCAGCCCACGCTTCCCTAAGAGTTATTCTACCCAGCTAGCACTGAGGTTCATGTACCATTAACAATACTAATTCAGAGACACTGATACGAGTGGGACCACTATAAAAATATCAACTTCTCCAATTTTCTTTTTTTTTTTTCAAATTTAAAGCAATATCTTCACACCTGCCTTTTAGGTTATGTGTTCTTCAAACTTTTGTTACAAACTAAAATACAGAAATGTTTAGTGCAAGTCGGTATGGAAAACAAACTTCATGAAGTTCAGGTTGAAATGCGTATTAATCAATCTTATCCTAGTTTCTTGAAATACACAGCTAGATTCTTATCCTGTTTAAGCTACCCTGAATTCAGAGTAAGTGAAGATATTCTCACCCTTGCTGGTTTCACAAATACCGAATTTCTTCATGAATTCAAAACAATTCAAACAAACAACTTAAACATACCTGCTTGATGCTTATCCACAATTTATTTTTAAAAAATAAAACCAAGTACATTTATTATAGAGTCAAAAGAAAAAAACAACTCCCCCCCTGCCCCCCACAAAAAAACACCAACAACCCTAAACAAAACAAGCAAACAAATGAAAAACAAACAACAACAAAAAACCCACCACACCAACATCCTCCAGTGACTTCTGACCTGTTTTCAGGTCAGGTACATATGTTACTGTTAGTGAGGTATATCCAAGTCACTATCACCAGAGAAACAAGGTCCATTTTTCCCATGCTGACAAAGAGACCAGGAGAGTACTACTGTCTATAGGGCTTTTATCAGCTCATTCAACCTCTCCCCTCTATCACTTCCCAGCTTCATTTGATCCGAATTTGCAGGCCAAAAAGTCCTTACTGACTACTACAGGCAATGCATGACCTGAGCAACATCTCTGCAGCACAGAGGCAAAGGTTCAAAAGGCTATTTTGTTTAGGTTTTCTGATTGCCCTTAAAAGTTACATAGAAGACTCTGAAGGTCCCTGAAAACTCAGAAGACGACAGCAGGGAAACAAAAGCTCGTAGCTATCCTATGATGTTTCAAGGTTTTGCTTCAGAAAACAGTAAATACTGAGATTGCATGCAGACTGTGTGTGTTCACCAACACTCTTAAACTGCATATTTTTCCCTTTTATTCCTGGGTTTTACTAGTACTTGCTATAGGAACATATGTTAGTTACAAATTATTAAAAGCAAAATTGCAAGAGAAATCTTTTAAAAAAGGGAAGACAGGCTAACATCAAATGCTCTTTAGAAAAGCATCCTGTATCAGCATGGGTGTAACACATGCTTCTTCTACAAGACAAGCAATCCCATCTCAGAGTTCTGTCCATCTTCCATTACCCTGCTTCTGTAACGTAAAAGGCACTGACAGATCTTACCACTGTACAAAAGACGCAGCTGCATTCCTGAAGAGTGGTCATTTTATCCAGGGAATATTCACAGAGACATAGCTTGCACGTGAGGAGAGGCTCCAGAACTAACTCTCCAGCTTCTGACTCATCAGCTGTCATGGTGTGAGGACAAGCCTTCTCAGCAGAGTCCATTCAGTCATTAATGGTGCAACTCAGCCTGAAAAGAGAAATCAGCAGCTGAAACTTTGTACAAGCCATGCAGTCACTTCTATGGCTCTGAGAATTTACATCTCAGAAAAAAGTACCATAAAAGTACCTACACACCCAAATGTCCTGCTCAACATCTTGGAGCCAGTCTCAACTTTAGGCCATTCAAAATTTACAAAGAGAGCACACCTCCTCAAAAGACCTGAACTGGCTGGGTTCTCTGAGAACATTCACCTTGCTGGCACAAAGCACCTCAGTCAGGCTGCTTAACATCAAAATAAAGAAAAAGCCAAACAAACACAAAACAAAACTCACACAGATGGGGCATTATACATACATATATATATATATACATATATATATATATGTATATANCACATCCTCCAAATAATACTCACATTCTTTAGGGCCATAAAAAGGTAATGGGACTGTGCTGGCCAGTGTCAGAAATAAATGCAATGTAAACAATGAAATCAAAATTACACATTAGAAGATGGTGCAGAACCAGATTCCTTCCCAGTCATGTAGATCTGCACAGCAATACAATGGGGAGGTTTTCTTGCCCAACTAGCTGGACCAAGAAAGAACCTAGTCCTCTCCTGGCTCCTAAATGTGGCATCAGGGTCCTGATAGCATAGGTAGTCCCTACCAAGCCAAGTTACAAAAAGAAAGTCTCACTCATCATTGTGCTGCATTCTGTGAATCCTCAAAAGCCAGTGACCAGAGTTTGAAGTTTATGTGCAAATAAGACAAACATCAATTTACTGTCACACCACTGCTATGCATTTTCAGTACAAGTCTGTTGTTTAATATCTGCAGTTTCACCTCTACATTTCAATAGAGTGCATAAGGTCTTAGCTATCCATGACAACATCACATAGCTGAGAACAAAAAGGAATTATAACATAACTACTAGGTACACATTATACATACATATATATATATATATACATATATATATATATGTATATATATATATATATATATATGTCACTCTGCCTTTTCAAATGAGTTTCAGACTCATACTCCTCCCACCCAAATGAGATCCTTCAGTCTTCACTGCACCCACATAATTCCAGTGAGTGTCTCCACTCCCACTGTCTATTCCAGATGGTGACTTGGAAAGTCCCCTAGGCAGTGCAAGACAAGAACAGATTCCCACCTTCTAGGCAAGCACTTCAAACATCTAGTCTGTAATGTAGGTGGTGGGTACCATGAACTGCACCTTCTCCATGAGTTTTCACTGAGATAGTGACCTGGCTCTCTATTCAGAGGGATGGTAAAGGCATCTAAATCCAGGAAAGAGCTTCAGCTTGCATGTGCTACTTTACACAGGGCTGGAGCTTAAAACCAAATTAGTAAGAGCATTTAATGTGCAGTCCTCCTTCTTGCATTGCCTTAATGATGCCAAAAAGTAGCTTTTGTGCATCCCACTTCCTGGCATCCAGCTCTTCTATTTATTTCATAGACATCTGAGGCATTTAAGTGATGTTTGTGAACCAAGTGCACTAGCACTTCGACAGAGAGATGCTCACCAGAGCCATGTTTTCACTACACGTCATAGCAGTGCTTGGGGATGAAATTTCTCTTCTTTGATGAGGAGCAGATAGAAATGCCATGCCTGCATGTAATGCTTTCTGGCCTAAGCATTTGAAAATACTACACCATAATCATAGAAAAATCTCAAGACCCTCATTCTTACACAGTAACACTGAAAAAGGAATTAAAGAGAATATCCTTGTGCTTAAGCTGAAACAATGTAAAGCCTATTTGCAGATTTTACTCACCTTAGCACAGACAGTGGGGTTTGCTACAGTGTTTAAGGCACAGGAAAATCTATCCCAACCTCTAAAAAAACTTGGCCCAACTTCCACAGACCTCCTTCTGAATACACTTTGCTGATGGCAAGACAACCTTCACACATATTTTACAAGCAGAGAGCTGATGGCCAGCTGCGCACAGCTGCTTGCAGCAGCACCAAGAGTGCAGCTCTACTAAATCTGAAGAGCTGCATCACAAATGAAGGCTGCATGAACATGAAACCAATCAAGACCTATCGATGTGCCTGTCAGATCTGACATCTCATGAGAGAAACCAGAGACTTGAGCCTTTTGGTCCTCTTCTGCTGGCCTCCCCTGCAGCCCTGAGCACCCTCTGGGCAGTGCTGTCAGGTCACATTTGGCAGCACGTCCCTGCTGCCATTCTGTGGCTGCTGGAGTGGCCAATGCAGCTGCAGACTGTCAATGCATATGTGATGTACTGACTTGAAGTGCCTGCTTAATTCCTCCCTAGGGGGAGAATGATGGGGCTCATGGAGTTCATAGAAGCTTTCCCTACGGCTCCCACCTTATAACCTTACTCACAGCTGAGCCCATCCCCAGTCCTGTCCCCAAAGCCTCATGCCCTGTGCTCCCACAATCTGCAGGAAGACACCTTCTCTTCAAAAGCCACAAAACCACAACAAATCTGGGTCAGAGAACACTTATCCCTTTTTAATTTTTACACTTGGTAATCTCCTAGCCTAGCCTTCCAGAGAAGCCATCAGATTTGTACCTTGGAATGTCTTTCCTGTAAGCACACAGTTTTAAGAGATATGAGCATCATGGCCAAGATTCTGGCAACCAGATTCCTGACCGCAAATCCAAAGCAAACTCTCTTTTTATGGCTTGCTGTCACTAGTTCATAACATATGCTATTCCCACATTATTTTTGTTGCAGTCCTGGGGCCTGCTACCCTGATGCCCCTCACAATGTGCTCCATAAAGCTGCAGAGCTGGAGCTCCAGCATGGCCAGAAGCCTTAGAAGGAAGTCTCCCTCTGAGTCAGGAACTGCCACAATCTTCTGTAATTACTGTAGCGGGGCAGGGGGGGGGGGAACAGTGAGTCACTGAAAATGCTATGGGAGATCAAGAACTACCTGTTATTTAAACCTACGTGCTAGACGTTATCTCAGTATTTAGGAGAATTGTAACACATTTACTCAGGTTGCTTTTCAACAGCAGCTGCATCTGTACAGGTGAGCTACTCACCTTCACTCTGCACTGATTTGAGATGTCTTCATTTACACAGTAAAAGGCAGCAATGTTAAAAGGACAGATGCACAAAAGAACAGGTAAGAATATTTCAGTATGTAGGAATGGATATAAAATTGATACAGCTGTTTTAAAAGTCAGTGTTGTTCTTATAACTAAAAGGGTTATGACCCTGCATGCAGGCAGTACTAAGGCAGCTGTAGGAATATTCAGGTGTATGATTGAGGTTTAAGGCTAGAGGCTAATTTTAGATGGCCTAAATCCAGCACTCACTGTGACAGTGAAGAGCAGGCTCCTGATACACCACACTGCACTAAACCTAATGCCACAGTGTGATGCCTGTAGGGACTCATTATGTTATCCCATTGTCATTGATGATAACCCTTGTCCCTGAAGACTGTAGGTTAAATTCAGTTTTGCTCCTTGTCCCTCCACACATTCACCCTTTCCTCACACCAAGATGCCAGAGCACAGCTGAGGTTCTCCCTAAAACCAGCAGAGCACCCTGTGGAAAACTCCAGCAGACAACACCAAGCAAGCCTGGCACATCAGAGGATCCACCTCCAGACAGCCCAGGCTGGCCCACCTCACCGCAGCCTCATTAACGCCACTGCAGTTCATCAAATGAAGTGAACAGGATCAGAGAGAAGAGCACAGAGACAGCTCCACGTCCTGCCTGCTCAGCCCTTGCAGGAAACACTGTGGCTACCGGGAAGAGCACTCCTCCCATGGTCCCTGAGAGGCCAGCTTGTCCACAAGCAGCTCTCTGGGTCAGGCTGGCACAGGCAAAGCCATCCTGCTAGTGCTGAACACCTGCCTGTCAAAGGGAGCGCAGACACGTGGCCTGCTCCTTTTCCCAGAGCAATCCAGCCCACTGGTCCTTGCATCTGCCCATTAGAATTGGGACTTCTGTTACCGCTGCCAAGGGACACATGCTAGGGTTATGGAGAAGGGTAGCCCCATTCAACAGCAGCTGGGCTCTGAGAACAGGTCTGCAGGGGAGGTTCACCCTCATCACCATCAGATCAGATGGTGGTGACAATGGGGAAAGAAGGACACATCTTCCTTCAGTTCCCAGCCTCTACTCCTCCTGTTCTTCCCCAACACTTAAAAATGCACTGCCCTCTCTCAAGATCCCCAATTATCTCCTCAACTTCATCAGCCCAGCAGAACTGACTTTTCCAGATGTTGCAGGGAAGCCATGAAGTTCCACCTCAGCCACTCTGAATTTTTATGGCTTTCACTTTGCTATGCATATCCCACAGACTGTCATTACTTAATTATACATCCATCAGTCCTCTTTACAGAGGATTAAAATTCTTATTGTAATTACAAGTGAGTTGCCAATAGGTTAGATTGAAAATTAAGCATCTTGGGTGTATGTATTGTGCATGGGAAGAGGGAGTCACTAAAGAATGAGTTAGGAACAAAAAGTAAAACACCATTCCATATTTAGTTATATGAACAAAAGTAATTGGAAATTAAAATAAATGGAAAGTTTCTGAAAAACAATGGATACTCATATAAATACAACACATTGTTAAGCATTAAAACCTTCCCTTTCATGCTTACAAAAACAAATGCTGTTTAGGAAAGCATCCCAAACAAAGCAAGAAATGTGTCACTGAAACTGCAGTGCAGTATTTCAACTCTGCAAAAAGAACTCCACTGAATAGCAGCACAGGCTCCATGAGACGTTGTGGAATACGGATAAACACTTCTTGAGGACATTCTAATCCAGAGAAATATACTGGTTTAAATCCTGCACCAGTGTGAATCATAGCAAGGAAGGGTCAAACTGGCCCCGGCCTGCATAAACACTCAGGAACTCTGAAGATCCACTTTTTTTTGTCTACTTCTATCAGCCACGTACACACACACAGATCATACTCCTTTCACATTGCACAGGATTTCCAGGAAATTGGACATCTTTCCTCAAATTGTATGCTGCTCAGCTCATAAGAACACTCATACTTCCCTGGCTGTGAACCTGATGGTGCTGATGCCACAGGACAAGGCAGGACCAGAAAGTCTGAGCAAACGTGAGTGAGCTAGGAAGGGTCAGCCCTGTGGGGTGTAAACTGCACAGTCACCAGGACCACAGCTCGCCAAGCACTCAGACCTATTAATGTTTCCCTTCCACTCATCTGCCTGCAGACACTTTCGCTTTGTCTCTGGGAGGTGACAAAGCTTTGTGCTTTCTTGTAGCACTGCAACATCTCAACACCGCCCGTAAGCAAGAAAACATTAGAGTGTGCTCAAAGCAGAAAGGGCTGAGAAGGGTAAGTACAAGCAGAAACACTAACATGAAAGCATGGAGATTTTCAGTGAAATACGAAAAACAGAAGAAAAGCATTGGGGGAAGGATTGCAGAACTTGTCTGCCTTCAGGGTCTCCTGACACTAGAGTGTCTGATGTCTAACCTTGGAAATTATTTCCTAACAGCAAATATCTGTAATACCTGCTTCTAGACAGGCACCCATTGCAAATCCTGGCATTAGCGTCCCAAAGTTGAATCTACTAACTCCCTGTGATGGGGGTGAGAGAGTAGCTGGGTGGGTGTCTGGGAGACAGCCAAGGCCAAGCCACTCCAGCTCCACAGAGGTATCAAAAATTGATGCAAACTACTGCTGAAACTTTCCCTACAAGCAGGAATTTTAAGGTAACATCCTTGTTACAGTCACACAAAGGCTCACTTGAGCCTGCCCAGCTGCCTCAAACCATGACTACTACCAAAGAACAGAAGTTACTCTGTGTATGCGACAGAGAAAACAAGCCAGGCAGTCTCCTGAGCTGCAACATCAGGATATTGTTGGTGTGCCTGCAACCAAGTCACTGTATTCAGCTAAAAAAAAAAAGTGTCTGAATGTGACTTTCACCACTTAGAAACATCACACAGAATCATTAAAGCCTTCTGCACTGAAGCTGGAGGAGAATGAATGGAGTATGTTCAGCACCACAAGTTACGCTTTCATTTTTCACATACTGCATCCAATTCCAAAAAAACAGAGCTCTTGGAGAAGCTACTTCAAGTCCTGTGCTTGCAAACAATTCTGCTGAAGTTAATCAAGTTGTATGTTTTTACCTGCAATTAGAAGGAAGCCAAGAAATGCACCAGTTTGAGACACATTGCTACAGGAAACATGAACGGAACAAAAAGACTTCTTAATGTGTTTTCCCTTGTGGGCTGGCATGTCCATCCTGTGGGCAGGGTGAGACCTGAGAGGCCTCTCTGCCCCAGTACACCCATAAACCAGCACCCAGGCATGTGGTATTGCATAAACATGGTGAAATTGAAGAGAGGCATAAGGATACATGTGGGTCTAGCACCTAGCACAGCACTACCCCCTTTTACAAAAAAAAAAAAAAAGGTTAGCATAAAAACAAACTCACAGCATGTGTGATATACTCCTATTTAGTGTAACAGGTATTTTTTTTCTCTCTTGGAGAAATATTTGCAAGCACTGCAAGTAATTCTTTCTCATGCCCTAGAGATTTTTCAAGTAATCCACCCATTATGAAATCACTTTAGTGCCATACAAAAACCAGGTTTGACATTGTTCACTCAGGATTTTGTTGTTTCCTGTAACTAAGGTTTCTGCCTTAAAAAATAAAATAGAAAAAGAAAACTACCTGAAAAACATGAGTGTTCAAAACCAATGCCAGAAATCAGGTCCTTGGGGAAAGAGAGTAATTACAGAACGATTTTTAAAAATATAACAAAGTGGTATTAAGATAATGGGGTCAAATTACAAGATATAAACTGAGCTATGAAATTAGGACTTGAAGACAGCTGTCAGAAACCCACATTTCTATCAATTTCAGTGAAACGCCATCATTGCCACTTTTGGTTACAAGTCCTTAGCTGTCCCAACTCTCTCAAGACAATGTCCTTCAAAATTCATTACTAAGACAGATTTTTTTTAATCTTGCATCTCTGCTCAGATAATTAGTCTGAGTCAAGAACACTAGAGCTTCTGTGGTCTTACACGCAGACCACTAACCCACAGTGCATTAATTTCTCCTTATGATATGCACTGCCTACACAGAGCTACCTAGCCAGTCCATACAGCATTACTTACCAGGCAGTGATCCAGTTAGGCTGTAAAACACATGATTAAAGCCACAACTTAAAAAAGCCTTCATCTCCAAGAATGACATTTAATCATATGTTTAAGTGCTCCTGTGTATCAAAGCCTAAATGTTCTGCTTTATTGCAATGAGGTTATTAAGAAGTTAAGCAAGTACTTAGATTTTCTGAAATCGTGGTCTCAAAAAAAGCAACCAGATCCACAAATAGAAGGTCTCATTTTAAATACATTTTTAATATATTCAGAATTACTGTATTACATCTGAGCCTTTAAACAGCAAGCAGTTGATTATATGCATGTACAAGGAGAACCCATTTCTGGATTACCATAATATGCTACCCAGCTGAAGCATTAGAGAGAATAAAAGCATTTCAATATCCGTTCTCTTTGAGCAAGGTTTAAGAAAAGTCAGATGTATAATATTTCGTGACAGCTTTCTACACTGTAAATTTTTATTGTCAGAAAATTTGTTTAAAGGACAAGCAGCCTAAGTAAATGCACTGGTACATGAGAACACACCAAAGGCAATTTCTCTCACTTGTTTTCATTGGAATGCCTGGGAAAAAAAAAAAAAAAAACAACAAAAACCTTAAGCTGCTGTTTAAGAAGCAGTAGCTATATGGAGTATTTTCATATCAAGCTAGCAACCAAAAAATAAATATATCAAATACTTTTAAAGGAATGCAGTGAGTGGAAAGCCTCTTGCACAATTAAAAAAAATAATAAAAAAAAAAAAATTAAGGGACTGACTATAGTAATTCAGAATATGATCCAGATTTCTGCCAAGAATTTTTATACCAGCACTTTAGGATATTTAAAATACACACTGAACAACTTCCCAAATATCACATACACCCAATCATTCCAAAACATTCCAATAAACCAAAACACCACTAGGACACATACATATCAGTCTCCACAAGGCTTTGAGAATACACTTGGTGCATAACTTCTCTACTGTACTGTAATACTGTAAGGTATGAATAACTGAAAATTTAGAACACCAGTTCTTCACAGCAACTTCTTGTGACCCTACATCAGTATGTCCTCAGGAAAGTGGGGTTGCAAGACCATGGATACTGACTGAATATAGCAGAATATATATTTTTTTTTTTCTGAAACAGATGACTCCGTAATTGTGGGAATCCTTTACAGATTTCCCTGCAATACTGCTTGAGAACAGGCAAAAAGGAAAAAAGTGGGGCTTTCCCCCTTCCACTCTTAAAAAGCAGGAGAGTTCAAGAACAGGGAATCTACAAGACAATGGTGAAATAAATGCTGCTACTCACAGCTGAAGGGAGCTAGGAAAAGCATTTTTGGATCTCTTAAAGATAAAAACATGTCAACTAAAAGAGAAATAACACAGCCTGTTATTAAACTGAAACACATAATCAAAACATGGTATTCACCTCTTTCCAATACTGACAGGAACCACACAATGGCAATACTCATTGAATCAATGAGAATGGGAGCAAGCCATTCTGCATGGGATGAGGTCAGACCATATTGCAGAAGCCACCACTTTCACTCAGTTCTGTGCTTGAAACTAGCCCATATCTAAGTTCAGGACACAGCTCTATTAACAGTGGCAGGCTGGAAAGCCACAGCTTCCTGCACCAGATCTACTGGATGTGAGTGCTGAGCTGGCCTGTGGGTTTCAATCTCGGGGTGACCCAGATGTATCAGGCTTACTGTGCCTGAGCAGTGATACGGTGCTGGCCCCAGGCACAGGCTTATGGTGACCTCCTGGTCCTGCAGGATTCTCCTAAGTTTTTATGTTCATCCTGGTCACAGTGCTCAGCAAAGTTGATCAGCACAGAACGCAGAGAAACAAAGTGCAGTCAGACAAGAGAACTAAAGTGTTTTGGCATCAAACATTTCCAAGTATTTCCAAAACATATTCAAACAACAAAATTATACCAACTGGAATTCCAAGTACTGGTTACCAAGCCTGAGATTAAAATCTAAAGCTTTTCTAAATAACATCCTCTGTGCTTAATGACACTATGCAACATATGTTAATGCTAAACTACAAGGAATTTCCACCCAAACTAGTTTGGTGTACTTTACTTTTAACATCCTGTTGACAAGAGGGAATATACCACTATTAAATAAAATTACATTCTTCAAAATGACAAATGATAGATCTTTCTTTCAGACCACATGAAGGCTTTTGGTAACTGTGGCATTTACTAAGTAAAAGGAATTGACCTTTTGGGAAGTCAAATGGGTTGATAACTTGGCTAGCTGTCTGCTGAAACAGGAATAGAAAGTCAGATGTAACAATTTGCCTTTGACACAGAAAAAATGTGTTTATTTTTGTTAATCAGATAACAAAACCGTGGGTTATGCTAAATCCCTGAGCTGGAATGTTTACAGATTCAACAGGGTGTGTTCAGAAGACATTTGCAACATTGGCCTGTTCTAACATAAAGGATTTTTAGGAGATATTTGTAAACGCACATTGTTAAAGTGAAAGCAGTGGAAAAGCAGTGGAAAACAGAGGGACCAGCTTCATGTGATTGTAGTTTGCACTCTTCTTACAAGAAACTAACTGGTCTCTCAGGGTCCCCAGGCTGAAGACTGCCAAAGCTGTGTCTGGAGCAAGCAGTGTCCTGACTGCAAGGCAAGCAGGTCAAGGCAAATAAAGATGTGACACAAAGCCAGGCTTCCAAAGGGCCACCAAGAAACTTATTGGCATCAAGAGAAGCATGCAGAGTTTGCAAGAAGTCAAGGAACAACTCAACTGATAGGAACAATGAAACTGATCCTCCACTGAATTCTGCAAAATGTACTGAAAGCCATCTATTGAAAAAAAAAAAAAATTACCATGTGTTTATTTTTAGAAGGGGTGATCTGAGAATTTTTCTTTCAGTGCTTGCAATAAGACAATACCTTTAACATCTCTGTCACGTAGTTTTGTTAAGCCATAGAAAGTGCAAACTTGCAAGAATATGGTCCCACAGACTTTTTTCAGGGCAAGCACTGAAAAGCACTTTTAACAACTTTAGGTTTACATCAACAGAAATAACAGACTAAGTTGATTTTCCTTCTGTAACTGTTTTTGTGTGACTGCTCAGTGAACAAAACTAATACATATAATATTTTAATCTGCCCCTATATAATCTTATAGTCAAATACACTGCTCATTATTATACAGCAAATATGTTATTTGAGGCAACCAAAATAAAACAATTAAAACATTGAAAACTGCCCTTGATCCAAATGTATCTCAATGACTAAGAAAGCTTACCCAGTGGTAACTTTCAAGTCTCAGCTACAAGGACAGTCAGTGAATCAAAGACTGGGAGTCAAATCTGAGGATTAGACCTTGGGAAGTCACTATCTTTAACATAAGCCTTTGCCATTAAGAAAACAACATGAACAGCTACTGACTATGCTGAAATTTGGCAAGAAACAATAGTAGAGGTTTGGACCCGGACATGAGGCTGTTTTGAAACTAAACACATTTACTGAAGTAACTATTACTACTGCTTTTCATAACTGGTAGTTAAACTAGTCAGAGTGTATCCCTAAACCACTCCTCTGCCAGCTCCTCAACGAGTCCTTTAAAAGGCAACTGGAGATGAGGAAAGGACAAGTTCCAGCTCTGGCCAGATCAGCAGAGGCAAAAAGGAGAAGTAAACACCAGTAACAATCCCATGCCTTAGCATCTCTCTGCTTGTACTCTCAGTATTCACATTTCATTGCCCTCTTTCCCAGCCCATGCATGGAAAAAGGTAAGAGCCCAGCATGCTGGGAGAGAGATCCTAGGAGGAATTCTGCTGCAGGCAATTCCTTCCATATTGCCTAATGATCCAGTGTGGAGGAGCCCCACATGCCCAGGTTTTGAACTTGGGGCATCTCTAATCTCTGATAGGCTTCACATACATGTTACTGAACAGAAGATGCAAACTATGATAGAATAGCAAAAATACTTTCAACTACTATTAGTCTTACACTCTTGACTAACAGCCATGTATTTTTAAAACAACTGTATATTGCCATTTTTATAAATAAACATTTTTAACACACATTATCTATTTTGCTCTGCATTATATTAACAGTCTAAGACAAACACAACATTTGCTTAAAACTGAGTAAAAAAATAAACTGTCTATCACACAACACAATGCTGTCCCATTGCTGTCCTGCCCTCTACCACCCTATTTTCCACATCCCCTTTCTATCTCTGTGCTTCAAGCTCCAAGCATTCACAAGAAGATTCTTCCCTGTACTGTGCCAAACACAAGGAACACAGTTAGTTTCTCAAGGGCTCAATGCAACTACTTAGAAATCCAGATGTTAGTATGACATGTAATAAACCAGAAGCGTCCATCAAATGCAGTAAGAGGTTTGCATACATCACTCCCTCACTTCAATTCCAAATTTCAACATCCATTACAGAAATAATTACAAGGGAGAACAGAACCCTGCAAACATACCAGATTTCAGTCTCAAGTGCTCCAGCATCTGGTAACAACTGGCTAGTCTCTACATGATCTTAGCCATGCAGTCCAAGTCCTGCCAAGGGGAATGTTTCCAAAGGAGTGCTTTTCAATGGACCTGTGCATTATGTGCGCAAAGATAAGCAACTGGAGCTTATCTTTGAAAGAAGCTGCCCCACCTCTCAAACTCTCAGAAAAATGAGTAAGTAGAACTGAAAAGACCTTGTTACATGATAGGATGGCAGTCTTACAGAAACATTTCTAGAAACTTTCTCCTAGCTAGTCTTTTGACTGTGACAACTAATGCCCATAGGCAAAATAGGCACTTTGTCCTCATTGTCGCGGAATTTGGAGAAAAGACAAGAATTCTTGACTTTTTTCTACTCTTCGCAAGTGTATGTTTCCTTAATTTGTTGGTTCATCCTCCCAAAATGTGATAAGCAAAGTTAACAAGGGGGTTGAAATTGCTCAAGCCATGCACACTGCTTGGGTATTTGCAACAAAAACATTGACCAATCCTAAAAATACATGTCCTCATAGTAGTATTGTCTAAATTATGTACATGTATGTGGCTTCTGCTTCACTCCCGGCAAAGGGCATGATTGCCTTTCCCACAGATTTTCTGTGGAAACTGTGATGAAGAATCCTCACCACTGAAACCATGAGTGCAACTGTGGAGAGGTCAAGAGGGTCCAAGATTGCATCCTCCCCATTGTGCAAATTTTCAGCAAGCAAGTTATTGCTGGCCCTGTGGATGTTATCTTAGCCCTAAAATGGGTAAACCCCATGGGGAAGAGTTCCAGTATCAGTGGTTGGCAGAGCGCCCGCTGTAGTGAAAAATGTTCCAGTGACTGCAATGGTAAACAGCCCACAGGATCAGCTCCATTTCCCCAATGACTACAGCTTTGTAACCTTCTTTTTTTTTGAAGCAGGGGGAAGACTGGCTTGTTTTTCTTCATCGTCTCCCCACCTCCATCAGAATTCTTCAAAAATTAATCACAGGCAGAATATATGAAGTCTCACATCTACTGCTCAGACATAACCAGTGCCAGCCTGTGTGTCACTGCTTCTACTTAATTCTGGAATTTTCTTTGCATGCAAAGGATTAACCTGGGTACTAGTTGTCATGAAATGTGCTTTTCCTTCTACGTACATAGCGATTTAGAGTGTGCAATTTTGAACTATTAGCAGCTATATATACACATGTGCAAAAACATCTCCCCCATGCCACAGCAACATACAGTACGTAAGAGTGTAAGCAGAGGTAGCCTCGAAGGAATCATTTCAGTCCCTGAAAACAGATACAGCTCTTCTGTTCCCATGATTTTTCCTCTTTGCAAATATATAGAACACATAAATGTCTTCAGATATGCAAGTTTCATTCCTGTCTATCTGAAAATTCAACAGTTTGTATAACCAAACACAAATATCAAAGTCTCTGTCAGATACCCAGACAATGTCCTCTCCTTGAGTAATGACTCATGTCTTATACTTTCCATTCTCTCCTCATTTTTACAACAAAGCAAAAAGCAGAAAAGCTTGCAACAGACACAAATACTGACAGTCTCAATTAAAGGGCAGAAGCATGAGCATGACAGTAGAATGGTAATTTTTCCTTCTAATAAAAAGTGATTCTGTATTCTGTCTCCTAACCAGCATCTGGACAAACTAGAGAAGTGGGTGCGTAAGAACTAAATGGTTCAGCAAGTCCAAGTGCAAAGTGCTGCACCTGGGTCGGGGCAATCCCAGACATGGGTACAGAATGTGAGAAGAACTCACTGAGAGCTGCTCTGCCAAAAAGGACTTGGCGGTTCTCATGGATGAAAACTTGGACATGAGTCAACAGCATCAGCGCTTGCAGTCCAAAATGCCAACCACACCTTCGGCTGCAACGAAAGCAAAGTGGGCAAGAGATCAAGGGAGAGGATTCTGCCCCTCTACTCTGCTGAGACAGAATTCCACCTGGAATTCTGAATCCAGCCTTGGGGTCCTTAGCAGAGGAAGCACATGGCCCTGTTTAGAGCACATCTAGAAAAGGGCAACAAAAGATGATCAGAGGGCTGGAACAACTCTCCTCCAAAGACAGGCTGAGAGAGCTGGGATTGCTCCACCTGGCGAGGGGAAGGCTTCAGTAAGACATCAGTGTGGCATTCCAGTAGCTAAAGGGGGTCTATAAAAAAGGAAAAGCAATTTTTACACAGGCAGATAGTGATTGAACAAGTGAAATGGTTTTAAACTAGAAGAGGGGAGATTTACATTAGGTGTTAGGAATAAATTCTTTCCTCAGAGGGGTAGTGAGACACCAGAACAGATTGCCTAGAGAAGCTGTAGCTGTCTCATCCTTGGAAGGCCAGGTTGGATAGGACTATGAACAACCTGGTCTAGGGGAAGGTGTTCCTGCCCACGGCAGGGAGGTTGGAACTAGACGGTCTTCAAGGTCCCTTCCAACCCAAGCTATTCCACGATTCTATGCTCTCTTGTCTCGTCTTGCAACAAAAAGCATGTACAATAAGGACCCACGAGGGCTGTGTCTACAACAAGCTCAGGAAATACACAGGAAGAAACTCCATGCAGGGAATTTGTTCTAGTGTGCATGGACCCAAAAGTCAGATTCATGTGTCCCAAATCATTGTGCCTGGTGCTGGCTGGCTTTGGAATATCCAGAGATACTGACTCACTCTGAAGGAGCAAGCATGCTTATAGGTCCCATAGCTAAGTTAGCCCAAACTCCACCAAAGCTGGAACTGTGCTTGCAGGAACCAAGGACACTCAAAGAGAAGGTAAACTGGTGACCTTTCTAACTACATATAATGGGTTTTCTCTTGAAGGCTGAGCAGAGTACCTTAAAAATATAGGAAAAAAACACCCAGATCTTGGGCAACTCATGACATTTTTTCATTATTATAATAGAATAAAAGTAACCAAAAATGAGAAACACATATGTCATTGTGCACAAGTACCAATACATACAAAGAGATCTAGGAAACTCCAAAAACAAAGTGGTTTTTTACATAGCTACATTTTTTATTTGAAAGTATGTTTGCAATGCAGTTAACCTAGTTATGCTCTGGAGCCTAAAAACTTCTACTTGGCACCTCTCTTCCTCCTGGAGGACTAGGAGTTGGAAAAGTTCTACTTCAGCAGGAAGGGAAGGATAAGGACCTTTGTAATTTGAGATACCCCCCTTTTTTTTTTTTAGTGTTTTAGTATCTCCTAGCAGTGACCTACTTTATGAATGTAAAGCCCACTCAGTTCCCACTGAGCCGAAACCATTTAGAAGAGACACAGAACGATTACTGAACACTATTTTCTTACTGATCAGCACAAAGTTATTTGGCACAAGCATCTCTGTAAATGTTTGTCCAAGACTAGGTAAATTTGCAGTGTACATGGCCCTCAGACCTGTGCTTCTGTCAAGTGAGAAGGCTCATAGTCTACCACTGCAGCTCAGCTATGCTTCAGCAGAAATACAGAAAGCTAGAGGCTGAGCTTAATATGATTGCTGTCTTTCCCTTTGGATCTGTTCTTTCTTGTTTTGTTCAATGTTTCCCTTTACAAACCAAAAGAAGATTTGTTTTCACATGGAATGAAGGTAAGGGCAAAGAAGACAATTTGTGAAGTGCATTATACTGCGTTCCACTTTGGCCTGGAGAAACCAGAGGAAGAGGAGGGAACTGTATCCAGCTCTGGGCAAGTACCAGAGGAAAAGCACAGCTCCAGAATCACTTTCAGCCTCACAAAGCTGAAGGCAAAGTCTGCTTTAGGATATGCAAGGAGGTCTGATGGACTCAGCTCACAGTGACACTGGCAGCCTGCCACAGTATTTAGTTCATGTGTGCCTGAGATATCCATGGGCCCAGAGCTGTAATTATGGTCTCAGATATCACAGTACTACTAGCCCAGGAGATATTTATGGATCTGATACGTACAACCTATAGGCACTGTGAAGTTTCAGGCACATTCAAGAAAACTCCCCACTCCAGAAGAGGGGCAGCAAGTCTACAGCAGTTATTTCGAGCTACATCAAAGCAACACACTCCACTGGGTCTCACCACTGAAAGTCACTGAAAGGTCTGAAGAGGGTGAACTGCAGGCACAGGGCTCAGGCTCAGATGATATCAGAGGTATACTAATGAGCTGTGAACCAGGGTAAGCATTAGGACTGCTTGTTTCCCTATGGAGTGGCTTGCTGATTCTCACAGATGCATTTTCAACTCACAATAAAAATATGGACAAGTACACACTTTTCTCCACCAAAAGGGAAAGGCCAGACAACCACTTCCACACTATTTATTTCTACAAAGCTTATGAAGCATTTAGAGAATAGAGTGCAATCCAAGAACCTAGCTAGAGAGAAAACCTCCATACTGTTTGCTATTTATATTGCTAACTTGTGCCAAGGCATACTATCACACAAACAGAATCACCAAAATGTTACATCTGCAGGAAAGAAGCCCACAACCACCAGTGAGGTGCCTGCAGAATATACCTCAGCATGGGGAACAGAAACTATTCCAGGTTGCCAAATGCTAGTTCCACACAAAGCCTAGGGAGGTTTCTGCATCCTTGTGTGAGCAGACAGGACTTGGTGTGAAATACCCCCACCAGCCAGTAAGATTCATGGGAGAAAAGGAGTCTGATTCTCATCACACTTGCTTGCCTCTGGAGTAGCTCTGGTTTAGTTTGAAAGAACACCTCCACTTTACTACTGCTTTAGACACTCTGCAAACACACACTTCTCAATCCATAATCTAAAGCATTACTTTCAGCAGCATAGCTGCAGCCATACAGCCTTATCAATGTGCAGTACTTTCTCCAAAATAGCTTACATTCATTGATGGAAGGGTTTTAGCCACTTTCATGTTAAAGCAACAACCCAGACACCCACTCACATTCAGGCACAGACAAGTCCTATACAGGACAAGCATTAGGACAATTTGTTTGTTTTGAAAAATATTTAAGGACAGGATTTTGAAACTTCTGTTTCCGTAAATATTGGAATCCCAAAGCCAGTGCCTGCCCTTAACCGAGACCACTTGCCCTTCAGGCTGAGGGCAGCCAAACATATCAGATTGCTCTGCCTGCTCACAGGCAGCTGGAAAGCTGCATGGGGGTATTTCAGTCACAGCCTGTATCTCTGCTAAAATTTACTTCTTTAAAGCATTTGGTGTCTATTGACCAAGAGGATTTGAAGTCAGCCTGCAATGCTTTCTTTACTATAGTAATTCTAAATATTTTACAACTGACAGTGCTCTCTGAAGGAAGACATTTGATATTGCTGTATGCAGTTAGGAAGCAGAGTGCTTTTGTATTACAGAAAATACAGAGCTTTAAAATAAACTTGACTGAAATATCTTCATTACTAAAGCTGCTTTGCACTGAGAAAGCCTTATGATGAGAAAGCAGTGCAAACATTCCAGTAAATGCAGTTGTCTATTCTCAGTATCAAAAAAATTTTAAATGCAAACTAGAAAACTAAAGTATGGTAGATTTTGTATGTGCTTACATAAACGACATAACCCTAAACCCTGATCAGATTAGAAGTGTACATTAACATGGATTAGAAGTTAACACATTTACAATACAGATGAAGGTATTTTTTCCTTCCTGATACCAGCTGCATGAAACTGTGGCAGAAGAAATGCCTTTTAACCAGAAGGAAGTATCAGCATTTTAAACTCAGGCTTCCTCCAGCTTAATCAGGTATCTTTTCAATATGAAAGAAGTTCTTCTATTTATACTAAAACATATGCCATTTTAGCAATTGCCTTTCACACAGATATATCCTAATTCTGCAGCATTTTTGAACACTTTACACAGATATTTCTCCAAAAGTTACACTGACAAAAGTCATTTCACCCTTTTGGGAAGTTCTTGATGTCTATTTATTTTCAGCCTTTTAACAGTCAGGACACCAAGGTTTCCTCCTGCCTCAGCTCTAAGTACCACATAGTTTGATTTTAGCTATATCACAAATAAGATTTATTTTAGCTACTCAAACATTCTAGTCCTTACCTTAAAAAAAAAAAAAAAAGGCAAAAAAAAAAAAGCCTTTTCCACTTTCTTCCATTAGAAGTAACTGCTGGCTTTCTGTTCTTTTAGGGTATCCTTAACTCTTAAGGACAAAAACTAGACAGAAATCTGTATTCCAACATACCTTGAAAGGAGAGCAGCGCTCACTGCCAGCTGTGTGACTTTTCAGCGGCTCTGCTCTCAGACCCGGGCATTCCCAAGAACCACGATGTCACAGAGCCCCGGAGCTCGCAGTGAGGAGCGGAGCCGATTGCTCCCACACGCCCTTCCTCGTCCCTGGGTATCTGACAGCTGAACACTTCGAAGGGCTGCAGCAGGGCTCGTCTCCCAGCCCCTGTGCCACTCCGAGAAATCATCCCCTCCCTGCTATTAAGCGCATGCTGCCATTGTATCTTAAACGCGCGTCACAGCCTGTATGCAGTAGCTGTGGGAAAGCTGCATTTATTTGTACAGGAAGCTTGAGCACAGCACTTCCTACTTCCCATCCGAGACTCAATTCAGCCGCAGGTGATTACTGACAGCCAGGGCACACCCTCACCTTCTGCTCTGGGTCTCTGTGCAGCTTTTAACCACGGCTCCCATCCGAGCCCCGACAAGGTAAAACTGAAAGCAGCGAGGCTTTAGATGTGACACTCATCAAAGCCCTCCCAAATTAACCTGTTTGGGGAGAGCAGTTTGCATAGCAGCTGATGTCTGAAACCTTGCTGGCTTCTGCTTGTGAAAAATGTCATAAAAAAAAAAAA
>VZRH01004152.1:192350-226997 GCA_013397555.1 Urocynchramus pylzowi | reverse complement strand
AAAAAAAAAAAAAGTGATTTCTTCACGTTGGAGGGGAAGTGAGCAACAAAATCTAAACTCAAAAGTAAAGTAGCCGTGTAATTTCAGATCTGAGTGTTTAATGATGATGGTGCTCATCTGATTCTGTCAATACTAAAATTTCACTCTTTAAGCTGTCCCTGTGTGCAAGAGGGGTTGGGAATCCTGCAGTTCCGTATTTCAGATCTAAGGGTCTGATTCACAGCAGCCAAGTAGCAGGAGAATATCTAATGGTGCCACATGACACAAAACCCTCAAGAACTTTTCCTGCAATAGGAAATGCACCACACCCACAGATAAGAAATACAGATATATCAGAGTGCAGAGGGTGCAGAAAAACAGAAGGAAGTATAAATGTTAATCCACAATTTTCTTATGATGAAATAAATTTACTTTGTACTTCATGCAATCATAGCTGGCGTTTTGCCTTCAGTACTTTCCTGTGAAAAATTATATATAGGCATTTCTTCCGGGGTGTATAAAAGCTCACAGCTGAGCTTTTAGTTATTTTCAGACAATTATACTGCATCAGATTAATTTAAGGGAAAAAAAAAAAAAAAAAGAAAAGCTTGTGCAACTTTAATTCAGCTTCCTTGCTGAATTATTCCTTTATATTATAGCTTTGCTTGAATTACCATCATATACTCTTTTCCTCTCACAATAAGTACAAACTTAGAATTTATCTATTTAACACTGGGTGCTATATGTAATTTTAGATATAAAATATAAATAGAATTTATATCATTTTATAGATACAATTTTTATATATCTATAAATTATTTCTATAGATATTTAGGGAGGGAGGGGATAATAACCAGAAAAAATATAGCTGTTCCAACATGTGGGATCTTGTTGATCCTTATGGTGTTCATCAACAGGGTTACAACAGGATTAGGTAAACTAGAGCCATGTCACATTTACTGCCACTTGAGCTAGCAGAGCATTTCCCAGCAGAAGCAGACGTATATATTCTCAGCAGTGGCCAATCCTAGACAAGATTCAAGAAACATTGAGGGCTCAGAGCTAGTTTTTTAGGCTGTAGAGCAGTACTGAAAACGTGGAATTCTTTGGAAAGCTTTACAAGTAGAAAACGATTCTCCTTATCTGGTTGGATTTTTATCCTCCATGTCCTGTTCTAGTATGAAATGGCTTGAGCCTCTATCACTACTCTCTTCACTACCTTCCCCCTGCTTCCAGCTCCTATATTTTCCTCCTGCTCTGCCTCCATCACACAAGTACTTGATAGGCCACAGATGAAGCTCAGCAGGAAAACTCTTCCTGTTCTCAGCCCCTGTGCTCAGCACCACAGCACGTGAATAGCACAAGGCAATTATCTCAAGAAGGAGAGTGGTGAGAGAGAGGATGAAGGAAATCAAGTCATTCATGCAGGTATAGGAAAAATAGCAGGGCAGTAAGTTCAGAAGCAGAGCAGAGCAGCTGCCAACAGCAGAGTAGCAAGTAGCATCTGGTTTGGTACTTACTCCTTGCTGGCACAACAAAATAAAAACAAGCTTCACTGAAGTAGCCTCCACCAGTGAAGAGACAGAACTACAACAAAGATTAGCCATCTTCCCCTTCAGATAAATGATGAGGCCAGCTTGTATCTGGGGGGGGATGTTCTTTTAAGCCATAAAAATTAGATTTAGTACATTAAAATGCACAAAAATTCTGAAAACTTCAGCTACAAACATCCCATCATATTTTTATCCCATTTCCTACTGTCTCCATGCAAGTTATAATGTGATTGCATTAACGTGCAAAATTGCTTACAACAAAATTATTTTCCCTTAGACATCACAAAATTGGTGAGAAAAATTATGTTTCTCAAGACATTTAATTAACTGAAAATGTTAAGATATGCTTGTTCCAAGCACTCCACGTCATTGGGTATCAAATCCTAAACTGTGGGGCCCGGATTTACACACTTCAACAATCACTTGCTGATGCTCTGTGGACAGCTGGCTATGCCCCTGCTTCCATCTTCTCTTCAGTATTTGCCCCTACTTTTGTGCTTCTCCAGGATCTCCACAGCAAAGGGGAGCTGAAGGTGACGAGGCACTGTGCAGGAGCTCAGGCTATAAGGACTTGAAATGATCAATACTGATGATTCTTTCAATTGCCATCACCAAAAGACGTGAGCTGGACTTTTATGAGCTCTTCTGTCAAAATGATTTCTCTTCCAGCTCTACCTCAAGCCCAGGTACTTCACAGTTTCACAGAAGCACATCTTCTTGGCAAGCTAATTTTAAGAAGTGTTATGAGTCATGCTAAAATTGCTACCCAGCTCAAATCCCTGAATCTCTTAACCCAGATTGATTGGCTTCCTTTCTGAGCCAACAAATAGAAAAACAGTTCACACTGTCACACAATTCCAGACAAGGCACAAGCTAAGTTCTCCCCATTTGCTTTCTTCTTGGATAGCTGTGATACAAAGCACAAAACTGAAAGGGTCCAATTAATTTTTTGGACGTGCTTAGCTGATGCTTCTATACCTCCAGACAGGAGGAATAGCTGAGCCTTTGAGATGTCAAAATGCAGCATCACTGGAAAGTTTTAGTTGAGTTACTAGCCAGAATAAGAATAAAGGCTGGCATAGTTAATTACTAACATGGCTGTGTCATCCTTGCAGTGACTTGAAATACTTCAGGAATGACTAAGCCACTCTACATTAACTGAAATTACTAATTAATTTTTGACATAGATGGGTAAAAAAGTAATAGCATGACCAGTGAAAAGATCACTGACAGCCCACAAACAAAATACCATTAACAGCAAGTGAGAACACTGAGTTAGTGTATAACTAACAGTTTCATTGTAATTCTACATAAAGAAAATAGGACTAGCTTATGAGGGGAAAAAAAATAAAATTTCACTGCCCTGTTTTGCAGTTTTCAACTAACAAAAACCAAATAACCCAAAAAGCAATTGCTATCCATAGGTGTAATATAAAAACAGGTTTTATAACAAGTTTTTTAAAATCAGAGCCTAACTAAAAAAAAAAAAAGTATTTATCCATTTTACTCAGTGCACTTGCAAACAATCCATTTCCCTGTGGAAAAAGAAAGTATTTGTAGATGTAAGAGAGACAGTTTCACAACAAAAATAGATACTAATGAGTAACATAACCAATGCAGAAAACAAAACAGGAAGGGGTTTTGCACAGGGAGTATACATATATTATCTGAAGTTGCAAGTATGACACCCTGATGTCATGGACTATTAATAGTTGTCTTCAATGGGAACTATTTTAAAGGGGAATTACACCATAAAAAGTAATTTGTGATACCTTCATCAACTAAATGTTTTAAAAAGGAATCTCTATTCCATACATGTATTTATACAATCACACAATGCTAGAAATCAGATGTCTGTGCAGAAAAATACAGAGCTATGTAAAATTTTGCATGCAGACAAGCTTTAATCAATATAGCTACAAGAAAATCAGGACCACGTATTTTCCTGTTTAAATAACCCTATTGTTCTACAATTCTGACTTGGTATGCAAGTCACTCACTGCCAAACCAGGCTTGAAATTTTCACTAATCTCTTTAACTAAAACGTAAAACTTTATTATAAGGAGTTCTCTATTGGAGTGAAATAAATCAAGTTAAATTATTTTGAAAGAATAGTAGGTGCAATTTAAAGAGCTTTTAATTTTACAGTAAAAAAGGGAGTGGGATGGCACACTGTCTACTGAACATTTATGATTATGATCTCAAAATGAGTGGATTTGTCTCAGACACAGAGCAGTAGGTGACTTACACTCATCCTGCTCCTATGAACAAAGCAAAATGCAATATTCATTTAACTTTGTTGACATAGTGGACCATCTCCAAACAAAATCATATGGCTTCCATAAGTTCTATATTTCTTCTTCATCCATATTTTTTCCTGTGTTTATACTTTAAACTTTTTTTTTGGTATTTGATCCATACAGAACTGTGCTAGAGGAGAAAAAATAAAATAGAGCCTCAGCAGAAAACCATGAGAAGTCAGCCTGCTACCCCAGCAGGTGGGTTTCAGGTGCTTAGAAATTTCATCTTAAAGATCCAGGACGATGGCCTTGACAGTGTATTACCAGAATTCCAGTGCAACTTGTCTCCTTGGGACCTGGAAGCATCAAAAGAGACAAAGTGTATTTGCCCCATAGCAAAACCTGCTGGTGACAGAGATCTACTGGCAAAACCACCAGGAGTGGGCATTTTGCCACTGGCACCAAACAGCTCTGCAACAGCTCTACAGAAATTTTTGCTTAGGCTAACTCCTTTCTGCTCACTAAGTGCAAGAAGAAAACAAGCTAAATTTCTATGAGCCTGCCATAAACAAGACACTGATGAGCTGCTAGCAAACAGTAGACATCCAGCCCAGGGGCAGCCAGAGCAGCACCCTTAGCCCAGGGCACATCCTCAGCCATCTCCTTGCACTCGGGATGCAGGGGAGAGGCAGGCTACTGTCACACTCCCCCTTGACCTTCTCCTGTGACATGAGGTGTGCCAGCCACCATCTCACAAAGCAGTTGTGTCCCTCCCCAGCCACACAGTGGCCATCAATGAGGTAACAGCACTGCTTCTGGAGACTATGCAGCAAGGGTCATGGGACACCTCTTTGGCTCAGAGGACACCCTGTGCAAGCAGGTCCCCAGCTGGACAGCACATGTACCTCCCCCAAACCAGCACCACCTCATGAACTGATGATAAAAAATGAAATTAAAACAAACAGCTTGCTTTGCTCTGATATTCATGTGTTACACATACAAAAGTGGAGTTGCTCAGTTCTTATGAGCATCAGATAACAGGTGAGACTCTCTAGCTGCAAAAAGAGTAATTTATAAAGCAGCATTGAAGGAACCATACTAAATACACATGAAAGGGAGACACTAAAGTTGTCCTCTTCTCCTGCCTTCTCTTAAAGTTAGCACACATTTTTAACAAGAGTATATAAAGATTTCATGGGGATAACTTAAGGCTCAGATAAATGAATCTATTTTCTATTAACTATACTTATAGCTAACTTCAGAGCATGACACAAACTTTCAATCATGCACAAATTTTTTTTTCCTTTTGATTGTGTGCCCAAAATGACACATTCTGTTGACTTTTAACAAAGTGTTTTGGTAATGTACCTGGAATTGCAGTGATTTCAGACATCAGAATCACCATCAGTTTAAAAATGGAGAGGGGAAACCCATCCTGGCAGCCAACACAGAAAGCTTCCTCTGTAACAGAAGAGGTCATCAACCTGTCCTTGTCATGAGATAAAAATGTGCACTGTTTTCATGTCTCTGATTCTACTGTGTTTTCTGTCCTGCCTCAAGCTCTTAACTGCTTTTTTTGGAAATATTAAGAGACAGCTTTATTCCTTCCAACCCAAGCCAGTCTCCTAGGTGATGGCTTTGCCTTAGCCTGATGAGACTTTCTACAGGTTTATAAGACAGGTAGAATTTGGAGGGGAGAGTGGCAGAGGACACCTAATAATACATTTCAGCCCAGACCTTGTTGATTTAACTAACTTCTGAAGTCAAGGATGGGCAGGTCAGAGATGAGATGAAGCTGAGGCACGTAATTTTACGGCTATAAAAGCCAACAAGAGGACTTTCACTGACATCTGGCAGGAAGGACCAAGGTGTGGAGCTAATATATACATTTTAGCCATAACTTTTCTTTAAGATTTAAGTATGAAACACACAGCCTTTGGTTTAGGGTGAGAAATAGTTTCCAAGAGGAGGTGGAGTCTATTACTCCAATAGACTGGCTACACAGGGAAATAATGAGCTGAAGCCTACCCATAGGGGAAAATCAAGAACTTGTCCCTTTCTCCCAGCATCCCTCTCCTTACTCAACTTCCAGGAAGGGTCTCCATGCTATTCCCCTCCCCCTTTACAGTTTCCTTTCCCTACCAGAATTTACATCTCACCCATTTATTATAAGACCAGATATTAAAAGGTTTGTCCAGATGCACTTTTCTCTCTATGGAATTTAATCATGTAGTCAGGTAACACAATTAATAGCTTCTAGGGATTTCAGCCTCTCAGTGCACCACAGCAGGGCAATGTTTGAGTGATCCTATCATCTCCCTGCTGCTTTAGGCTGGTCACCTTTGTAATGGCAGCATCCAACAAGGACACAGTACCACTTCCCAGATGAGAAGTAGCAACATGTTAAAACATATGCAATTGTTTGCTGGCGGCATTCTTATCACATCACAGCTGTAGTAACAAAATCCAAGATTGCTTCACATTCTCGTTAGGATAGTGATAAAACTTTTTTCTCTCCTCTGCTCAGAGCAGAGCAGAGCAGAGAGCAATTACAACAATCTCCTTGAAAGAACACCTTTAACATGCACCAGCTACAAGCAGTAGTAAATTCAACAATCCCAAAATTAGGATAGTGGGAACTCAAAACCAAGCACATTGCTTGCTTGCTGCAAGTATCGTAAGGATTTATTCAGTTGCACTGAAATAATTTGGGAAGGGTTTACTTAATGTTTATTTTTGTATCTGTTACCATCAACTGCCAGGTAACTTCATTAAAAATAGGTGATTCTAACCTAGTAATTTGTTTAAGACTCTTATAAAATTAGGGATACTCACTTGGGCAGAGAGAATCTGTAGGAAAAGAAATCTGAGTTTTACAAGACTGATTGGGGCAAGAGGGCAAGAGATGTACCAAAATCTTTGGTTTTCCAAACGCTGCTAAAATCCAAGCAAATAGTGTTTTCTGCTTCAGTACTATCTGCAGTCATTGAAGAAATTACAAGTGATCTCATCTTTTTGTTAAGCTTGACTTCATCTTTGAAAAGCCCCTGGCTCCACTTAACTGCCCTATACTCATCAGGAAGAAATTTAAACAGATCAAGTATTTCCTCCAAGTTTTGATTTTATACATGTATACATATTTCCTGGCACATGACAAAACACAGTCGGGGCAAAATGCATCAATAAATCTGTTCCCACAGAGAATTACTTTGCATTATACAATATAAACAAAGCTTTGAAGTGTGAACTCTGAATCTTTAGTTTCCATGAGTTCTGTCTTACAAGGTGAAGAAATCTGTTCAGTGACCTCTGACTGTGAATAAATTTTTCTAAACTAAATTTTTCCTTACATTGTCTTTACATATCCTTACATACTCTCTACATGCTTGCAACTTATATATCTTGGGAAAAACAATATCCTACATCACAGGGAATGGAAATGCTGCATGTGGAGTAAGAGAAAGTTACATTAGACAAAAGGAGAAATAAATGGCCTACTTGCATGGAAGAAGTCCTGACACCTCTCTCACTTACCAAACGAGCAAAGCTAGGTCAGATCCCACCTGCAGAAGGCAGATGGGAAGAAACTTCCAGGATCTTGAAATCTGCCAAGAAGGTGTGAGAGAACATGAAGTTTAAGGAGGAACTTAACACGAAGTTCAAGGAAGCTTTGGTGGATGAGAGGCTGTGCGACCTAGCAGTGTACACTTGCAGCCCAGAAAGCCAACTGTACACTGGGCTGCGTAACAGGAACCATGGCCGGCGGTGTGAGGGAGGGGATTCTCCCCCTCTCTGCTCTCATGAGACCCCACCTGGAGTGATGCTTGCCCCTCTTGGGTCTCACACACAAGAAGGCTGTGGACCCGCTGGAGTGAGTCAGAGGAGGACCACAAAGATGATCAGAGGGCTGGAGCACACCTCCTACAACGATGGGCTGAGAGAATTGGGGTTGTTCTGCCTGGAGAAGAGGAGGGTCCAGGGAGACCTTACAGCACCTTCCAGCGACCTACACGAGAGCTAGGAAGAAACTTTACAAAGGCGAGTAGTGACAGGTCAAGGGGGAACGGCTTTAAACTGAGAGTCAGTCTAAATTAGATATTAGGAATTGAGGGTAGTAAAACCCTGGAACACATTGCCTAGCAAAGGTGGTGGATGCCCCATTCCTGCAAATGTTCTAGGTAAGGTTGGATGTGTCTCTGAGAGATCTCATCCAGTTGAAGTTGTNAGATGATCAGAGGGCTGGAGCACACCTCCTACAACGATGGGCTGAGAGAATTGGGGTTGTTCTGCCTGGAGAAGAGGAGGGTCCAGGGAGACCTTACAGCACCTTCCAGCGACCTACACGAGCGCTAGGAAGAAACTTTACAAAGGCGAGTAGTGACAGGTCAAGGGGGAACGGCTTTAAACTGAGAGTCAGTCTAAATTAGATATTAGGAATTGAGGGTAGTAAAACCCTGGAACACATTGCCTAGCAAAGGTGGTGGATGCCCCATTCCTGCAAATGTTCTAGGTAAGGTTGGATGTGTCTCTGAGAGATCTCATCCAGTTGAAGATGTCCCTGCCCATTGCCAAGGAGTTGTACTAGATGGGTCCCTTCAACCCAAAATGCTCCATAATTCTAACAGAGGCCAAAGGCAGGGAAAGTGTTTGACTCTCCTGAATATGAAACTAGCAGCATAACATTCTCTCTCAGAAGAGACTGAGCATAACACTTTCCAGTCTTTCTGGTTTTGGTTCACGAATAGAGTACATTTGCTATACTGAAAAAAAAGCCATTGAAAGGGAAGAAGAATCGTACACGCTTACAGAATATTTCAAACATAGCATGAAAAAACACTAAGACCTTTTAGCTTTGTATATCTTCATGGCTTTTTGAACAACATAAACAAAAAGATGACAAACAGCACTTCCTAATAGCCTTGCAGAGAACAAACTCAGTGTTGGAATCCAGACACGTAGCATTCCCAGCACCCCTGCTGGTGATCACAAACATCTCACCAGTCTCTGGGTGTCCCAGGGAGCAAACTGCCACAGGTTTCAGCTGGGAAAGCAGCACAAAGCACCTCTATGGGCTGGCAAAACTGGAACAAATAGGTTGCTTCCTACTGAGCAAACCTCAGAGTATTTATACAGCACAACTTGGCAAGAACCAAGAAACCCCACCTGAGATCCTCTTGAAATATGGTGATCATCACACTATGCCACAGAAACAGGGTTTACTACAATGGCTTCTCGCCTTTGGGTTAGAAACAGTATCACATCGTCATGTGAGATGTCGCACTCAAACTTGTATGTGAAAACCTAATTTGGACAGCAGGAGAATGTAGCTTATTTCAACTATGGATTCATTCCTGATAATACTGGTTTAAGGATTTGAAGAATTTTTGGCAGTTCTGTTAAATTGTTTATTTAAGGATAATTGTTTCTCTTTCCCTAAGGAAAATGACAGGAAACATGAATCAAGACTGTTCAAAACCTAAAATAACAACTTCCTTTGTCCTTATTGATAACATTTTTGATTTTGTGACCTGAGTGGGTATTTGTGAGTATGCTTACTATGTGAAATCTTTTTTTGCAATGAATCATTATTTTGATGCGATATTTTTACATAAAGCCAACAGCTGAACTTTTCTCTAATTTCTTTTGTTGTCACTAGGACTAGGAAGCAGAGAACTGAAAAACACGTAGGAAGAATAAGTAGAATTAATGTTTTACAGGAAATCAAATGTTCTCTGGATGTTCTGCTGCAGTTAATTTCCACTAAACACAGCAGAGTATGACCGGAATGGAGATAGTGACGGTGAAGGAAAAATTCCAATAATGTGCTTTCATTCTTTGATTGTCTTTCCAGGAAACAGAGAAGTTGCTTCAGCCTCCTTCAAATGGCAACAAGTGCGCAATAGATTTATCTCTTAGTGATAACCCAAATGTGCAACACTCCACATACCAAGATGTTTTGAGTTTCAATAGTATTATGGGCCATGAGGACCATCCATCACTCTGTCTAGACCTTACAAAGTCTGTTATTGGCACTGTATGAAGGTTTAAGATTCCCTCACATTAAAGCATCCCTAAACTGACAATCAAGATCTCTGCTCTCTATACCACCCACTGCCAAACAACTTTGTTTTTTCTATTGTAAAAAGATTCCAAAAAGCTTATGAATTTAAAACAATGAACACTTGTACAAGTGTTTCCAGCATGTTGCTGAAAAACAGTCAGTGAGGAAATTATTTTTCTCACTCAGAAGGCATTGCAAAACACGGTTTTCCTCAGGAATGGAGGTTTATTAATTTGGCAGATTTTATGCTCCAAACTTGTATGTGAAGAAATGGTTGAGCAGCAAAACTGACAAAGCCTGGTTTCTAAGGATTTGTGTGCCTTAAGACTACTAAAACAATAACCCTAGTTCCCTGGTATTGCTTCCAAAGTGCCCCTGGAGCAGTCATAAACCACACTGCCCCCCACACACACTGATTAGTGAGCTTTATATGTGATGCTGGTTTTTTGACAGGATGTACCAGAAAATGTTCAACAGGGGACTCCTGCCTGCCTTTTTACATTGATGGCTCAGAAAGTTGTCAAGTGTATAAGCAGACAAATAGTGTAATCCACATGAGCTCTATTTCCCTAAGAAATTCAGTTGAGCAGGAGACTTTAATCAGCTCAAACCTTTAAGGATTGCACTGATCGTTTCACAAAATCATAGCAAAAGTCAGGGCACTTTACCGGGTACTCTCCACACGTGTGGCTATGTACAGCCTTTCAGTTTCAATATACACAGTAGGAAGTAAAGAGGAAATAGTTTCATTTGACGTGCTGGTTTTGACCACTGGAAGTCAACTTCAGGAATTTTGCAATAGGCTTTACAGCTCTTTAACAAAAAACACCTGCCGCACAGATAAAAGGTTTAGAATTTTTTTTTTCTTCTTTTTCTAGGCTTTGCCACAAACACCCTCTGACCTTGGAAAAGCACAGTAATTTTATCATCTGTAACACCACAAAAAAACTCCAAAACCTTACTTACTTGTATACAAAGTATACAACACATGCCTCGTCTGTCCTATATGCTTTGTTACAGACTGTTAAGTGTCTTGCATTCAAGGGCAAAGCAGTGAAACATGAATTTTCAAAGGGAAATATGGAGTGAATTAAAAGATGAAAAGTTAGTCCCTATAAAAGTAAGTTTTCTAGTGAACATCACTGATCTGATGAAGTATATTTGTTTGGAAGATAATACAAATTACCATTCAAATAATACAAAGAGTCTACATGTGTTTCCTTCAATCCTGCCATAACTAAGGTAGAAGAGATAAATGCCATATACATTCTGCCTAAATACTAGATGCCAATACAAAATAAATACAAAATGTTTGCAGAGAAGCCAAGGGGCCACTGATACCTCTAATTTCTGAATCTCTTCCTGTATTCTTCCTCCCCCTTCCCACCATCTTCCCTTTAACTCATGCCCTTTCTATCTTGTTATCTTAGCCACACAAAATGTTTGGCAGACAGTTCATAAAACTTCCTGGACTACCTGTCTGAAACCTGTCTCAATCTACTCTAAAAGTCTAAAATCTTTTCACCTTTTCTTCAGAATAGTTACTTCCATCAGCAAGCAAAATCCCAAATATCCCACTGTGGATATGGTACTAGCTCATGATTTTTTTGTATCTGTAGAAATATGTAATACGCTCTAGTGTGCTTGATCTTGTTTGTGCCTTAAAGGCCTTCTTGTGAAATGTACTGAACAAACAATTTTTCTTCTAGTATTTACATCTGGGTTCCTGTGTTACTGCAAACGTAATGTGCATGACCATGACATTGAAATGTTTGTCATTAATGTGTGCATAGGATTATCAGAAGGCAACTCCTTCAGGTAACACCTATTTGACAATTCCTAACTGCTAACATTTCTACTTTTAAAAGTAATGATAAGAGGCTGTACTTTGTGAGACTATGAAGTAGCCTGGTATCAATACTTTTCATGTTACAGATTTTCTGTACCCTGCTTCAGACTGTGGTCCCCCTGCAAGGCATCACCCAAACACACTGTCAGAGAGTTCACACTGTTCAGTCTGAGTTGCAGTCAGAGGTAACCAGAGGAAGAGTTGTGAAATAACACGAAAAAGTAAGGCAGGAAGAATGTGACAGGAAGAAGATACAAGATACCTTTGTATGCAATGAAATCAGTCTGAACATTTGACATTTCTTCTTCAGCTTCCTTCCCCCCCCATCAAGAAAATAAATAGCTGCAATTCTTGACCAGCATTAACTAGTCATCACTGTTGGCTAGCCACTGGTACAAGTCATAGAGGAAGCAACGAAGCTGAAAGAAGAGATGTTTCCCTTGTGAATAACAAGGCAAGTTGCCTTTTTTTTTATAGATGGGCCCACATAAAACATAACAACACAAGCAAGGATTACATTAGTGACAGAAGACAAGGGAGTAGCAGTGAGTTGTGGAGGACCAGAAAGGTAGAGAGAAGCAGCACTCCTCCCTGCTGAAAAGTTGTGGGAGAGAGCGTTCCCAGCACGAGCTACAGGCCAGTGCAGGGACTGAGCAAACAGCTGAACAGCCGCAACCAGCACCACAGGATGTTTGATGGTAACACCGAACGCCTGAAAAAACACTCACAACAAAACCACACATTCCCTTTCACTGTTTCCAGAATCAGTCATTTTGTCACTTTAAAAAACCCCACAAAATCCCCAAAACAACAACAAACTTTTTCAAGCAGATTTTATCCATCGGCCAGAACACTTTTCCAGACTCAAGAGCCCCATCCCATGAAGCACTCCTGCATCAGTTGATCTCAAACATTTTATCACAAAGCTGACAGTCCCTGCACAATTCCTGGGAGATTTCCCCCCTTTTCAGCTTTTCCTAGTTCATTCACCAATCCCCTCCCCACCTGCCCCCTCCCCCTCAAAAATCCTCACTGTTTCAGACAGGTCTGGGAAGAACCTGTTTTAGTAATCAGTAAGGTGCTCCAATTACTTCATCATGACACAAATATTGCCAACACCTCAGATGCGGAGGTGTTTCTGGCAGAGTCTGTGTTTTGCCATGTAGCCTTCCTCCACAACGGGAGTCACCTAAATAAAAGAAGACGTTTTGCTGACACGCACAACTGAGAGGAACTTTCCCGGGCATTTGTAATTGGAGCCTCAGTAACTGATTGTCCTGAAAAATGATACAAGGAAACTATTCTAGGAGGGATTAGCTCTTAGTTAGGAGATAGAAACAAAGCAGAGTGTTTAAATGCCATGAAATCAAGGAGCGCTCCACAGACCACTCTGGAAGAACAGTTCTGTGTGGATCAGCTTCCTGAAAAACAGACATAGAAGAATGCAGAGACCAGGCTCTAGAAAGTTTCTGTTTGTCTGTCTGTCTGTCATTGGGGTTAGCAGTAGCCAGGCAGATGGGTTAGTGATCCCCTGACTCAGCCCCCTTAGTGTCACACAAAGCTTTGCCTTTTTTCAGATACAAAGTCCCAAGCCCTGCTGACAAAGTCAGCAAGGGATCAGCTATCCCTTTCCAAAGTCCGTTTGAGCCATTTAATTATCATGAATGCTGTCTTTATCAAGCCTGCCTCCAGTCAAGTGGCAGATTCAATACTGCTCAATACTGTCTGCCAGAGTAATTGAAACCCATAAAGTGTGTGCAGAACAGTACTCTGCTTCCCTGAAGCTCAGATAACTCTTGAGCATTGCCTTGCCATGATTTTAGACACTGGGAAAGATTTTTGCCTTTAAGAAACATCATGGGCTCGAGATCTCCTCCTCCATTTCCACCTCCCATTCCAAGTGAGAGCAATTAAATCTTTTTTGCCAGCGTGACCCACCATATTGACACCCACTACAAGAAACAGTATTGGCCCATTTATGCTCCCTGCAGCTTTTCAGCCTCTTCTGGGCTGTGCTACATCTGTACACTTCCTCTTGGGACAACTGCTCCATGTTGGGTAAAACTACAGTAAAACAAGAAAACGGCTGACAGAGGGGTCTGGCCTGAAAGTCAAAAGGTTCACACCTTTTGGTAACTCGCATGTTACCTGGAGCGTTGGACAACCTTTAGTCAAGTATTTTGATCATATAATTGCATTATTTGTCTTAATATCATGCACAAAACAAACCTGATGGCATCTAATGAGCTTTTCAACTTCTGCAAAAGGCAAAATCACTACTAGTGCATACTAGCACTGTGTGTGAATTTCCAATAAGGTTTCCAAGAGGCAAAAATAAAGGTGATAAAAGCCCTCTGCTTCTGTACCCCATCTTGTTCAAAGAGCTGCTGAGCAAAGTGCTAAATGAACATGCTACGAGGTCACCTGAAAACCAGCTCTGACCACTTATTCAGTGGTTCTTCAAGAATAAATATTGAACACTTCAAAACGCAGGTCATAGTTATTATTTACCCTAGCTTAAAAGGGGAATAGTCAATAAAATAGAAGACTACTTAGTCAAAGCTACTGCAGTAAAAAAACACAGAAAACATTAAAGAGAGAATGCAAATGAAGAGCTGTGATAACTGGATAGTGTCTGGCATTAGTAGGCTGAAGAAAAACACACTGCTGTGTAAAAGATGAATAATGTCTGAAAAGAAGTGCCATTAGGACCAGCTATCATAGGATTTAACACATTATCTCATCAGACTACACCAAACAGGTTCATGAGGATCTTTGTAAACTGAAATCAGATAGATGCTGCTGAAGGAGGAAGTTATTGGTGTTCCCAGTGGTTCACTTGCAGGAAAAAAGCCTTTGAGATCCAGAGCATCAAACAGTGCACCAAACTACACTTTACCTTTTTTGTTTGTTTGTTTTACCACACTGACCATAGCTTGTTCACTAAGCTTTATTCCCTCCTCCTTCTGCCTTTTTATTTTGCTCAGCATTACAATGTGCAGGATAATGTTGTTAAACAATCACATTTGTGAATGTTAGAAAAAAGTATCCTTTTGAAATAATTCAGTGGGAATCAGCAGAGCAGTTACATACAAAGACCAAAGATGACTCCATCCCCTCCAAAACTCTGGCTCGTCAGAAGAGCTTAAATTTCTATTTTGATGCAACTACATGCCAGTCTCGATTTTAAAGATACATTTCAGTAGAGCTACTGCCTTTGCATTCTTTTAAACTCTTGTGAAGAAATATGAACACAAAAAGATCTATTTTTATATCAATATTCTAAAAGCACATAAAAGGGAATCTAGCTTTGTCCTCATTATTTATACTTTCAATAGAAAGCTTTAACTAAGTTACAGTAATATTATTCAGTTGGATTTGGTTTTTTTGTATAGCAAACATATGTGAGCTATAAATCTCAAGAAACAAAAAATCTTTTTAGCTGTAGGCGCTTTTGTATCACCAGCAGGCTTAGGTATGCTTTCAACATTTTGTCTGTTCAATGCTAATGGCAATGGATTAGGCAGATTAGCTATGCCTACCAGTGCAGCTCCCCGATAAATTACAGGCTTTCTATCCTCAGCAGGCCCTCAATAATTCCATTTTCTGTAGAAATGAAAATGTGTCTTTGGAACAAAAGAAAGCACTCAGTTTTCCAGCCATTCACAGAAAGTTTTGCTGGTATACAGCCATATGTCAAAGCATGCCTACTGTTCTGTAAGTCCCCCTGGGAACAGCAGGACTAACGAAGCCTGGTTTCCTACAGAATCATCTCCTACATTTAGCACCCACAGTTTAATGCAGTGCCTGAGCCCTCCAGTGCAACACAGCTGTACTGCCTATGCTCCCTCATGGCCATCTTGCACAACACCTGAACTGGTCCATCACACACAGCTCTGCCCGAGTGTCCTCCCACAGCATTCTCCACTGCCTCCTCTCCCCACCCTTGCCCTTCCTAGAGTCACCACACTCATCCTTCCTCCTTCCCAGCTCCTGCCAGCCTAGTGCTACATCTGCACTGATGGGTGACCAGCAGCAGATGAACATAAAGAACTAGACCTGAACTCTATCTCCTCCAACCTGGCAGGAACCACTACAAGTTAGGCAGTGAGTCCAACACCATTAGAGGCAAGATGGACAGACAAAGGGATACATAGGGTGGTTGCACACACTGTGTTTTCTTTGAAAGCAGAAAATCTAGTCTCTTGAGAAGGCTGCTGAGATGCTTCTTGGTGCTTCTTTTCAGGAAACACATCAGCATGACAGACTTATCAGAAAATTTATCCTTCAAAATATCCTGAGATAATTCTTTTCATTGCACAACTTCTGCTTCTGGGAGTTTATTCGCACAGCTAACTCAAAAGAGAGAAAATAGCCAGTAAGTGTGTTATTAAGTTTTATGCATTTTATTGAAGCCAGTAAGAAGCTATCTAAGAAGATCAGTGCTGCTGCCTCAGATGGAAGTTCTCACCCCTATCTTCCACCTACAGAAAAACCTTGGCATGACAGAAGAGGATGCACTACGAAATTCCTCAAAAAAGATGGACTTGTGGCAAGCTGTTCTGTTTTAGCTGTGAGATACCAGAGCTGTATCAGCAAGAGATTTAACAAGGTTTTGGCTGCTGTGTTGTAAGAGAGATCTCAGTAGCAGTCAGAGAGTTTTTGTATTTTTAAACTGTGTCATGGAGCCTAAAGTAAAATTTGCTCTATGGAGGAAATGTGCAATTGGAAAAAATATGAATTCTTGAAAAAATGAAAATGGATAGTTGGGGCAAGCCCACAGGATCCAGCCTGTCTTTGTGAATCTTTGGACAGGCTGTCCCATGAAAACTAAATAAAAAGCAAGAGTGCAAAGATAGGGACACAGTCATGGGTACACTGAGTGAGTCTGTATGCTTTGCATTGGAAGAAGGGTTATTTTTTACCACCACCCACATAAAATTTCCCACTTCCAGCTAACTTCTCAGCTGAAAACTGGGAAACATCAATTTTAGATAATGGGTAGAGAAAAATATATCTGCATACCTATCACAGAAAAGTATTTAGCTGTAATAATAGTCACCAATGCCCACTTTCTGAGATTACAAATAAGCTGCATTTATATGAAAAGCTAGAAACATTAATTATATTTCTTATATGGGTTACTAAATATCTGTGGGTTTTATGGACTTCATCAAAACCATAGATCTCTTCAGCATTCCCAGCCCTACCGGTATACAAAGTAATGGGAATTGGTTTGGCCCCATTACCACCATTTTCTATCTGCAGAAGTCAGGGTCTAACATTAATATTTCACTTTCTTCCCTTCCTTTTCTTTCACTCCCTCTCTACAGTCCAGGTAGACATTACCTTTTCCTCTAGAAAGAGCCATGCCTTTGAAGAACGATATTAATATAACTTGTTATAAACTAAAAGGCGCATTGAGGCAAATAATACTATATATGAAAGAGGAATCCTCACATTTGTTAAAATTCCCAACAGAATTTCTTTCATCAAGAAAGACAGAGTTCTAAATGTGATTTTAATTTTTTAATTTAATTCTTGATTTTTTGTTATGATTAGGCTTGGCATAATTACTTATTTACAAAATGTCAAAATTATACATTTCATTAATTTTTCAATTTTTTTTTACCAGCAATATAGTCAAATGTTGTCTGCAGCAAGTTTTTGCTTCAGAATTTATGTAATACAGAACAAAATTATTCTCCTTCAAAGAATCCTGTCCTCAGACAAGTTAGCATTTTAGAATGACTTGATTCTTTTAAACATAAGCCTTTATCTTCTAATAATGTGAAATACATTAATCTTTCTTGACTCTATTTGTCACAACTTAGTTTCCTCCTGATGTGCTGTAATTCTTGGCAATTATTTGAATCTTGCCCTAAAACCTAGAATTGAAAAAGCCAAAAATATTACAATACATTATTTCAAGTAGGAATTACATATATGTATCTATTAAGTCACATTAGCAAAAACTTAGTAGAGCTAGGAAATGAGCTCGGGCTTCTCAGAATCACAGTATTTCACATTCTATTTTTTATTCAAACAAAGCCTAGTCAAATAGAGCTAACCATGACACAGAAGACTGAAATATTTTTTAAATGCATTATGTTCTTTTCACTGAGCATTCAGTCTGTTCAGCCTAGTGCCAACACAGGCTCTCCTTAAATCCTAGACTGCACTCATGGGATAAACTGCTGCTTATATCAAAGGAACCTCCTCATTGCAAAAGTGTTTGATACCTGGCTGGCATTTTCTCTAGGCAAGTGTGTTTTGCAAGCTCTATGAACTGTGTTGTAGCTTATGCTATTTTGGTTCTATGATAGTTAGAGGCAGCAGCTGAGACAGATCCAAGCCTGTCATCTTCTAATCTAAGTCACCACATGCATCATGCTTCATCAGTGATGAAAAACAGAAATATAGCATCCAGACACGTCTTTGGCCATAGTGTGTCCAGAAGACATTTTAATGAAGTCTAATGTCCATAGCTCAAATTCACTTTGGATGCAGCAAACTGAACTACACAGACAGTGCATCCATCCTCAAAGAAAACTGAAATTACTTTGATTCTGGAAATTGTTACGTCTAATATTAGCAGTGTTTGGGGGAAGAGAGTATGCTATCCTCCATGGAATCACTTCAGGCATCTCAGCAAGATGAATAAAACTAAATGCTACAGCCCTGAGAATGAGAAGAAACGAAGTACTTCTGTCCTCATTCCTGTGCCAGCAGTATTTGGAAACAGCAGCAGAGCAGGGGTATAGGCAGGGCAGAGGTGATAGGAGTGGAGCTATGGTAGGTGGGGAAGTTGCTGGACTGCAGTGGAGAAAGGGTGAGGATGCAAAAGAGGTCTGGAGAGATTCCCAAATGTCCCTAGGGAGTGGGTAGCAGCAAGGAGTCAGATAGCTCTGAGAGGGGTAGAAGGTTTTGGAGCAGTCAGGGATGATTTGTGCTTGTAGCAGTTTTCTTTGCCTCCTTTCCCCCTAACATTCCCCACTCCTCCTCACAGTCTGACCTCAGTACAGTGGATCCCTCAGCCTATTGCTTTTCAACACTGTATCTTCTTTCCCTATCTTTTTCCCTGGCACCCCAATTCCACCTCCATCACTCTTAGATACCATTCTCCAAATATTTTCTTTCTCCCACTTCCCCCAAGAGCTTCTAGCATGTAAGAACAATTAAGTGAGCTTGATGGGAGTTGGAGGAGAGAAAATCATAAAATGGACCACAATGTTCTTTCCATGCTCTCTTTGCAAACTGTTCCGGTCAGTTAACACTTCATTCAACATCAGTAGGAATCTTTTCTGACTAGGAAAGATTCCTTCTCACAAATTCATAGCCCCCTTTTGAACAATTGATATTTTAAGTCACCAAGTCTCAGGAACCTTTAGGAAAAGCCAGATGGGAATAGATCAGACTGATCTTGAAACAGTTCAAATAGATCTCCTGCTTTTGGGCCCACTACATCATTACATTTCTTTACTTCCAAAAATTCCACTTAGAGGCAGAATGTTTTGTACAGAACACCACCACCAAGGGCTAAAAATAAATTGCATATACCTGTGACTGGAAACAGTACATCAGGGCCAGGAAAATACAAGAAAGCAGGGAATGTTTGACAGACAAAGAAAGTGTCTCAAGTAAAATTACCCTGCTGCTGCCAACATTATTTAAGACAGAAAAATCTCCACTGGTTTCTAGAACATTAGTCCCACAAATAAACTATCTCTCAGCCTTTATTTAAAGTCTTATTTGCTGCTTTGATGATTGACTTGCTATTGGGAAAAAAATGCCCTGTATTTTTCTAAATAAGCAGCCTCCTCATTGTTCTCTACAAAATCTACACTTGAAACAAGTGTATATTTGTGTCTATGTAAAAGCTTTACATTTGAAAGCACAGTTGTATTAATTTTGGTTCATAATTTCAGGCTTCCCTCTGACAATAAAAAATTATGCTACCTAGAGTGATGTAAATTGGGTACCATAATAACTAATTCCATTTTTAATGTCTCTCCCTTTCTCTAATATCAATTACCTTCTGCAACACCACGGTGCCCTTGAAAAATACTCAAACAAATTATGCACAAGAACCACTATACAAGGAAAAATTAAGAGGATGTATGAAAAAAAAAATGTATCTGACTACAAAGGCAACCAAGACAACAAGACCACTGCTCCCCTACAGCTTACAGAATGGTCTTCTTTTATGTTTTTTTTTCCCATCAGCATAGAGTAGGTTTTACAGGTCCTCCTCTCCCCCCAAATGGCATCAACTAAGACTGGAATAAACACACTCATTCCACATATCAGCCAGTGTAAGATGGCAAAGCCTTTTCAGCCTGCACTAGAAATTCAGACCATCTAAGAATCATTTCTGACATTCATGAAATGTATAATGTTTGGCCTTTTTTTGAAAAGCAAGTTCAAACTGATTGAAAAACACTTCCAAAGAAGCATAGCTACATTTTACATTCACCTCTGCAATACAGCAATCGCATTTATTAGACTGCAAGGCAGAGTTGGGCTTCATAACACAGGAGCTATTATAAACTAACGACGTGTAAGGAGACATTTAAAGGTGGACAGACAAGCTGAAAGAAATACAAACCATGCGCATAAGATAAGTTATCTTAAAATAAACCACTAGGAAAGGGAACATGAAAAAAATCTTGACTGCTAATCAAGAAAATGTATAAAAATTTAAACCAGGAGGATGTCTACATATAAAGGCAATGCTTCTCAAAAATTGAAACACTTGCTATGTAACAACAGGCTATACTCTCCTTTCAAAGACATTGATTTACTTTTTCTTGAAAAGGGAGACCTTACATTATTCTAATGAAAACAGTGGTTTTGGTTATTTAATTCAAGATACCAAAATGCCTCAGATGTACCCTCAATGATAAACACGACATTGTATCCTTTTGCTTTAGTCTAAGGAGCCCTCTAGTGCTCACTAACAGCAACCATAATATATTACTTCAAATAAGTAAGGAACTTGCAAATCTCTGCCTATTAGCTTTACCAAACACGTCCGGCTAAGGGAAAAAATTAATCTGAGGCACTGGGTGATACATCTGGGTAATGCATGAAGAAAGTAACTTAAATTCCATAGTTAAGACTGTTATTTGGAAAATATGTTTACGTTGCTTTCTTATAATTTGAAAGAATTCATGGGTTTAAACAACATTTCAGTCATCCTCTAATAATATTCATTGACACGAGTTTATTTATACATAGGAAAAGAGCCTTCAGTTTTCAAAATGATTCAGCTCTCTCAGTCACCACTGATGAAAGTCAGTGACTAATGAGTCACGCTGCAATCATCTCCAGAGGTATTTTTGTCCATAGAGGTTCTATTCAGGTAACTTCATGAAGGACCACCCCATTCCACTTTAAACAATTAATTCAATTAGAACAAAAACCTCCAGATCGTGGAGAAAGGGTGCTATTAGGTCAAGACTTCTTATTCATTCATATGCCCACTCCCTCATTTGGGTCAACAAAGCTGCCTGTGGAGATAAGCTGTGAACCACACCACAACATTCCTCAGTGCTACCACAGGCTGTAGAAAAAACATATAGAGAATATGACTTCAAGTTCCCTATCCACCATCTGAGAAGGGATTTTAACCCCTTCTTCCACTGAAAAGAGCTTCAAGACAGAGATATGGCAATCCATAAAATTGCACAAAATTTTCTTACATTTTGTCTGGAGGGAATCTACTCATAGATTAATTTGACCCACTCTGTAATGTCCAACATTCTGATTTCCTATTCCTCAAAAAGTTTAGTTTAGCAGCCAAGCACTTCTTATTGAATCTTCCAACCCCCATCAATAACAATCCCATAATGGATTTACCAGTGAAGGGTGGTTGCCAGCTATCCTAGAATGAATACCATTCCCCTTTTTAAGGGGAAACTGATTCTTATCCAAGCAGCTGTAATATTAGAATGAAGTTAGTACAAAATTGTAACTAATTTCCTTTTCTTATCCTAACACCAGCAAGTTTCTGTCACTTACATCTTAGAAACACTATTTTATCAACTGCAGTCACAATCCTGATGTTAAAGAAAAATACATTCTCTGTACTTCAAATTTAAGAAACTTCTTGTATACTTGCAAACACATGCCAGAGAGTTATTTTTTCACTGTGCAACCAGTATCATACAAAAGTCTCTGCAGGAAGCTTTAAAAAAAACCCAAAAAAACAAAAAACAANAAACAAAAACCCAAAAAACCAAATTTAAAAAAAACACCAAAAAAACCTGCAAAACCACCCAAAGCACCAAACCTCCCCTCTAGTTTAGCTGAGGACCCATATATCTTATATATCTTGTATTTACAGAGGCACAGACAGAGCCTTTGGTCTTAGCAACAGCAAAGGGTTGGATGTAACACTGCCACCCTTAGAGACAAGAAACTTGTACAGGAGATGATGAGGTTTCTTCAGCTCTCACAATTCTCCTAGACCCTAGTATGCACCCAAAATTATACAGGACAAGGTATTTCTACTACCTGAGCCAAGAGTAGGGAATATATGTGTCTAGAGGATAACGAGATGGCAAAAATAAAACTACTGTGTTCTTTAAGTTATAACTTGTATGGACTAAATGGTTACACTGGTATTTCTACAGCACTTTAACTAGCCTTGATACAGTTCTTGAAAGTAAATTTTAAGAAGTTTCTCAATCTGAAGGATCCTTGTTGTCAGCAAGAGAAGCAATTCTTCATTTACACCAAAGCATTTTTTTTAGGGAAATAATGCAATAGATGCCAAAGTATAATGATATTTTATTCCTCCTTCTTTCATGATTTGTAGTAGTTTTTTATATCCACAGCACGACTGCAATTGAAAAAGGGCTAGAAATGTAATGCTGCTGTGACACAAAAGCTAGTATATTAAATACTCTTACAAAAAATATTAGATTTCTATAACTTCTTCATTTTTGGAAAGACTCTGCACAAGTTTTGAGAATAAAGTCTGATAGCAAAGATATGCCCTCTGACAAAAGTGATACTCATCCTTGAGATGTCATTTCAAAGTCCACCTTTAGATTTGCTTTAGTATAATGTTATATTATGTGTAATCAAAATCACTGCTAAATTAACAGGATTAAGAGGCATAACATCAGCCTTTGTCTGAGCTCTGTTAGGCTGGACATATGAAAAACCACATAGTGACTGCCTGTTCACTCTTCCATTAGGTAGAATATAGAATATGTAACACAGTCTTAACTCCCATACGTTTACTTACAGGATTCTTTCTTCAGGGACTTGAAAGGATAATTCTGTGTTGCAATCACTGTAAGAACAAGAAGTGCAAATTATTTTAAATATAGAATGAAATGTTAATTCACTTAGTTTTACAGAACATTTATGCAAAAGCTTTAGAAATGTTCATAACATCCTGGCATTAGCACAAGCCAGTTATCTAAAAGTGAATTAAATTTATGTTTCCTATGAAATCAGTAAAATTATCTAGGGAATATAAGAAAAAGGAAAATACATTAAATCTTGTAGTGAATTTAAGTCTATGGAATTATTCTATTGAGGTCATTGATGACAAGGTCAAAGCGCCTAAAACTTCACCAAGAACAACAGTACCAAAGAAAACCTTGTTTTCCTAAAGGAAATTTACTGCTACTTTACTATTATTATATTTTCCCATGTAAATTAGAGTTTAATTCTCAGTGTCCTGTTATGATTTCTCTCTTCCTGTAACCTCCATTAGAAAATGAAATGCAGCATGAAAGAAAGCAGACTGATGCTAGGACAAATTAATTATGATGCTCTGACATGGGAGAGTGGGTTGTTTTATTATATTAACGATAATACAGATTAATTTTGAAGAACCCTACTGGTCCTAATTCAAAGAAACTAGAGATGCCACAAGACTTTTTTGTTAAAACAAGCAATAATTTCCAAGGTCAGGGAAGAACTTCATAGGCTATTATTTGACAGGAACATTTTCAAATACATTAATGACTCAAAAACATGTTTGACAGCTGCTCTCAGGTCAACTGTCACAAACACAGGGTTTCATTTTCACCGTGACATAGCCAAAACTATCAACTTATCTACCCCCTGAGAAAGACACAATATACCAAATTCCTTCAACATTTTTTCTTCTCCTCCTTGAAAAAAGGTCAGGGTAAGGAAAAAAATATGCACTACAGATCCCTACTGAGAGATGACTCTGCAAAGGTCAACTCAAGCAAGCAAGCATATTTTCTTCATCTGAAAACGGAAAACCATAGCATCTTCTGCAAATGCTTTAAAAAGAACTGTAATTCTGTAGTTACAAAGGTTACAAGTGCTTCTGTCTTCATCTTTTAATAGTATATTGAACAAAAATAATTTACAAGCTGTAACTTCACACTTTCTGTTCCACGTTGGATTAATGACCTAGTTTTCTTTTCCACTTCTCAAAGAGATTCCAGAAATGAATGCATTTTCCTTCTGCAATCAAAAAGGTTTATGGATCTCATAAGACTTTACACTGATCTCTTCAAATGCCTGTTAACATTACATGTGAAAGATGAGGACATTTATATATTTGCCTGAGATGCTTTGAACCCATTTCAAGTGAAATAAAAGTCAAACATTAAAAGTTTTACAACTGTTTCATGTAGTCAAGTATGAACTGAGCTCCTAGTTGAAACTGAAGCTCCTTCAAATTCTGTGGAACCCAGAACAAAGCAGGGAGCTGCTGCACAATGGCAGTACATGCTACAGCCACCATCCTGCCTGAAAAAATCAATTTGTAGCCCTGTACTCAATGTTCACTTCTAGCTATGAAAGCTTTAAAGCGAGCAGCCACCAGTCCTTCAAAGGCCTCACACTGGAAACTGGTTGAATTATAAATAATTAAGAACGGTGTAACATTAAAATTCAGCACTTCAGAGCAAATCATAATAGTAAACAACCAGAAAAGTAGCCAAACTCTTGGACCTTCCAGAGGCAGCTGGAGTGCTCACCTCTCAGCAGTGGCTGCTCTCCTGGTCCAGCAGTGCAGTTCTGAGCACATGTCCAGGGGCTGCCTGCAGCTGTGCATAGACTTTAGACAAGCGCAGTTTGGATTCCCGGCATTTACAGCATTGTGCCTTATGGTAACATATCACATGATAAGCAATATTTGGCACATAAATCTCCAATATTTAAATAACATTATGAAACCTGATTTTAAACAGTTATTATGTCTGTAATTGTCCCTCCTACAAAAATACACTCAAACTTTTAAGGTGACTTCAAAGCTCAAATATACCAACATTGACATAATAAAAAATAATGTATTAGAACTCAGCTCCATACATTAGAACCAGCAAGTTTTCTCTTCTAAAATAAACCTAATTGGCAAGGCATCAGGATTTGGGAGTTTTTAAAAGTGTTATTTGTAAAAGTCTTTATATACATTTAACTATTTATTTAATGAAGAAGTAGCAGGGGGAAAACCAACTGTTCTGGAAAGTTGTCCAGCTCCACAAAGCTTCACTGTGTACTTTAGTATCTGTGGCTCACATGGCATAGTTGAGCCCTTTTTAGGTACTGGGAGACTGCTCCAAGGTCTTCCTGGAGCCTTTTTCAGGCTGAACTACCCCAGCTCTCTCAGCCTGGCCTCATATGAAACGTGCTTCAGGCCTCTGATAGTCTTCATGGCCTTCCACTGGACTTGCTCTAACAGATCCACATCTTTCTTATGTGGACACAGCACTCCATGTAAGGTCTCAGCAGAGTAGAGGGGCAGAATCCCCTGCCTCAACATGCATCATGCTTCTTTTGATGCAGCCCAGAATGTAATAGGCTTTCATATTCAGTTTTTCATCCAGCAATTCCCCCTAGGCCCTCTGCACAGGGCTGTTCTCAATCCACTCATTGCCCAGCCTGTATCTGTGTTTGGGATTGCTCCAACTCAGGTGCGGGACCTTGCACTTGGCCTTGATGAACTTCATGAGGTTTGCACTCTCCCACCTCTCAGGCCTGTTCAGGTCCCTCTGGATGGCATCCCTTCCCTCCAGCCTGTCAACCTCACCACACAGCTTGGTGTCATCAACAAACTTGCTGAGTTGGTATTGCTTGTACTACTCAAGTACAAGCAGTAGTCCTAAACCTAAAATAACGTTTAGTGAACGAACAACCCACTGTTTTCTCAGACACATCCCCCCTTTCTCTTGTTAATGTCATCAGGTTGTCTGAGTTGAGCTTGAACTAACAGCTTTATATCCCAAACTCTTCTGTCAGAGGGCCAAGGGAAGAGAACGGATAACGAATAGGCAAATGACAAATGAGTGCTCGGTGGCACTCATCCAGAAGATGGATGTAGAGTGGCAGGAGCTCAGTAAATCCACACACACCAATATTCTGGATGAGGGAGGTCCTCAGGGGTCTTCAATTCCCTCCTGCCACCCCAAGGGTATCACCATATGCACACTTTCAATCCCTCTACACATTGTGCCAGTCAAGCTTCTTCCTGTTGTTTTAATTCATTCCTGCACCTTTTCATTCACTAGTTGGATCTCCTGAGCTGATGGACAACAGGACCATCACAGCTCCTTTAATTCCCAGGCAGCAACTCAGGACAAAGTAGCACATGCATGTGTCTTCTGAGAATAAAGAACCAGGATACAAAGCACACAATGAGCATGTAATCAGCACTGAAGGGCACACTGCACACTCTATGACTTTTTTTAATGCCAGCCTTTTACAGCTTTTGTAAATTAACATACTTAGTAGGCTGGTGGGAATCTGAGTCATGTGTAACAAAAAATCAATGTATTCAAATGTTTAAAACAAGCAAGTATAACTTTCAGGTTTTAGGAGGTATTAGAATTGTAATTTATTTTGTTTTGCTAATAAAAATATGTCCACATATACTATGTAAAAAATCTAATGTTTTATGCAGTAAATAAAATTATTCAATGAACTAGTATTCATATTACTTTACATTTGGTTTTAATACCCAAATCAGCTAATCTCTGTGGATACTGAAAAATCTGATGATTAACACTGACTTTATTTTCAAACACAAAAAAGAGGAACATTTCATAAGAACTAAAAAACCCAGAAGCATTCAAAATAATTAAAACAGTGGTTTTGTTAATGACAAAGTAGTTCTAATTGTTATTAAATTTTCTCTTTTTGACAAATGACCAACCTTTTTATTCAAAAGCAAGTCATTAGAACTGTGAGGACAGAAAGAAACATACCCTCAAATGAAATTCTATTCAGATTTTTACTTTGTTATTTCAAATATTTAGATATAATATGTCTCCAACACCTTCCAATCTGGTGCAATTGCAGGCTTCCCCTGAAAGATTTCCTACTTGCCTTGTTCCCCCTCACCTTTCTCTTCTTTAGCTTCCTCTCCACCAGACCTGGTAACTGTGCAACCACAAAGACAGTCCCACTGACTGATCTGACAGAAGATTTAGTCAGTCTGGTTCTTCCAGTCTCCAAAAAAGAAAAACCATTTTCATCAGACCAATTTACTGGACCTGCCCCAGGAACAGAGGAAGTATATGAATTGGCACAGAAATGTAATAGAAATCCCCTTCTTCCTATGTGAATGGCAGTTGTACTAGACAGCATCATATCCAGACAGATGGTCAGGGCATAGTTTTAAGTTACAACTGATCTAATTTCATCTTACCCCCCAAAAAGAAAGAGGGTCCTGCTGACTTCTATTTGTGCCAGAATAGCACTGGTGTAGGCATGTGATCTGCAAGGTCTGGGCACTGAGCACAGCCTTAAACGACAAAAAACCTGATTCCTTTCCAACTGGTCCATGTCTATTATCCACTTAATCATGTGGCCAATAAATGCTAGAAGTAGCATAAGAGAGAGCAGCAACATTTGGTGAGTGGCCAGGAGGGGAACAGAGACAGAAGCACAGACTGAAGGTATTTCTATGCAATGTCAAGGACAAGGGCAATTCCTCCAAGGGCCCAGAGGAAGGTGAGGAAGGAGCGCAGCTCCACCTCGTGAGGCCAACAGGCACCAACCAGTACATTCGGTCTCTGTAACCCTTGCACAGTCCCTTGTGATGGATGAATGGTCAGGCACATGAGAAACTTTCTTGTGTTTGAGTGGGTTCTACAGTTTTCACATCCCTCCACTCCCCAGTACTGTGCATTTCCTTCTGACAGTTTAATGAATGACAGTGATCCTGCTAAAGCAGCACCACTTTTGCAATACATAAACAGGAATTCTCTTCCTAGTCCACTACTATTTTAAAAAATAAATAAACCAAATCATTTCACTTAAGCTGTTTTTTTTTTTTTCTTCCCATCTTCAGCTCCTTGTATACTGAAAGGATCTGGAAATCTACTGCCAAACAAACATGCAATAACTCTACATGCAACATTTGTCCCTTCACCCCTCTCCTCATCAGCTATAAACATAGATTAATTCATTTTTTCAATTATCTACAGATTTGCTTTTAAAATATCCCAAAACACTTGAGTTTCTTTTCAAATGCATCTGAAAATGTAACTGGCACAAAAAATATAGACACATTTCCATATTATACTATATTTGCCAGAATAAAATGCAACACAGAACGCAAAATGGGCCAGTACTCAGCTCAGCAATGACGACAAAATGCAAGCAAGCAAAAAATCCGCATTCCAAAAAACAAGTTTTAAAAGTCCCAATATGCTGTAAGGATGAAACATTTAATTTACATGAGCAAAATACAAAACCGAAATAGTTGCAAGTCTATGAAGACAACTTATTAACCTTTTACAGAAGAACCCCAAGCACAAAGCCAGGTATCTGCAGAAGAATGCAGAAACCAACACCTAGTAGTAATTCCAAAGAAGCTGCTTCCAACTGCTCTGAACTGTTTCAATTCATTTTCATGACTGTTTCTCTGAGGTCAGGAGCAGAGCCCATGCCAAAGAACATAATCGGTTTCACTAGTCAAAGGGGAGTATTTGGTTTGGGAAGCTATATGAATGTTTAAGGGGGCATATTTTGGAGGTTTTTTTGTGGGTTACTACCAGGAAAACTTCAGATTATTGGGTCTAGATTACAGTAGAAGACAGTGATGTGTAACTACTTATATCTTATAAAGAAGCTCAATATGCATTACTACACACTAAGTTTGAAAAGCAGTCAGTGTTCCCAGCCAGAACCATATAAACAAGAAAGATTCCACATGTTCATTCAAACCAATCTGTACAGAATATAATCATAACTCCAGAGAAGGAAGCTTGCCTTATCCCACCACTAACTGCATTCAAAATGTCCTCTTGCACAGTTTCTCCAGTTCTCTTCCACAGTTTCACTATGTGAAGACCTTTGGAATCAGGAATGTCCACTTGAGATACAGACTTTTGTACTGCTTGAAAAGTGTGGAAAGATATTCAAGAATACATTCAAGAATTGTATAAATAAAGGAAAGGACTCTTACAGCTTGTCTACAAAGAGAAATCACTCAGTATTGAGGGTATGAATATACAGTACAAATTCAAACACTCAATGACTACTTCCACATGCAATGAGCTGAACACTCCACTATAATGAGCACTTTAATTCAGTATAATTTACATTGAACAAGAATATTCAGTAACACCAAAAACTGGAGTCATTGTGGAGCAATGTGTGTTTTGTACATTCTGCGTTTTTCCCCGCCAAATTCCCTTGGACGATGCATTTTCAGTATTAGTCAAATACAAACTTTAACAAAACAAAAACCGAAACAACAAACAAACAAAATCACCAAAACCACCTCACTGTACAGTTTAACTTAACACAGATTTCCAGGAGAGAGCACATTGCTATTTCACTATTTGTAAATAGATCATTCACTGAGATATTCTTGCTACTGATGCAAGTCCTGCCAAAACCTGAAGATGTCAGGCAACACTGAAGATGTTATCCCTTTTTGCTGCCTGGCCCACTTTCTGCACAAGATGGCCCTTGCTGCAGCACAATAAGCAATCTGTCCATGCCTCGTGCCTCCCCAGTTCACAGTCCCCTGTATTTGGTTTTTCTGAACATAAGTTTGTGCTGTGTACCATCTGTGAACCACCCTGGCTGCTCAACAAGTATCCACTTCTTGTTCTGCTGCTCTTTGTCCAGCAGACAAGAGAGGAGCAGAACAGAGAACTAGACATAGTAACCTCTGCAATCACCATATCACAACTTGGAAGGGTTCATTACCCAGAACTTTGGGGAAGATTAATTTGAAAAGACTTTTAAAATGTATCAGTTGAACCATAACTAAAGTTCAAAAGTGACCGTAAAATGCTCTTGTTTAATTTATTTAAGAAGTAAATTTAACTTAATTTACTTTAGAATTCACAAACAAAAGTCACTTCTAAATAAAAGAACCCATAACAGATTTGAATGTGATTTAATTGACAAACTTTTGAAGTTAGCTCAAATTAAAAATGTTCATGTAGTAATTTAGAATATTTTTTCCTGAATGTTCCTATGTATGTTAGCTTAGAGACTGCTATTCATTTTTTCTGAGACAGAAAATGCAGTGAAGACAGAGGGCTGTGTTTAGAACTGGGCAGGAAGGTAGCTATGAAGAAGTGTGAAGTGAAAGCATTTCAAGTATTTTTGTAAGGCATTTGCAAAAAATGACAAAAATTGCTCTGTTGCCTAGCTCATTTTTCAACTGAATTACTTAACCAGATGGCAAGCCAAGATATGTGACCTTCTATGCCAAGTAAGGTCACATATCTGGGGTTTGGGGTTTTTTTCCAATAAAGTTTAAAAGTAAAAAATACTCTGAGAAGACAAGCAAGACTTTTTTTGGAAAATTAAAGGTGAACGAATGAATTTTCTAAAGGATAATTGCTTAGTCAATGAAACACACAAAAGAGATGTAATCTAACAACACTCAGACTTCTAAGAAAATATATATATGATACCACCCCTGTATCATTGACCATTCTGATGCATACTGCAGAATTCTACCTTGCCAAATCACCTCTAAAAGACACCAGAAAAGAAAAACAAAAAACAAAACAAAAAAAAAACCCCAAAAAACCCCAGAAAATTACATATATATGCACATTTTTAAAAAAATAGCTGCAACATAACAAAATTCTTACTCTGATGAGAGCCATGGCATTTGTTTTTACTAAGCCTTAAGTTCTGTGGTTAATGCTAGATCCTGCTTCACTTTTCAGCATCTGCATTCCCTCACAGCAAAGCCTGCTGCACATTAGACGGAGGCTTAAACTTACAAATTGAACTGACATTTACAAGTCAGAAGTGACACACAGAAACACTGCAATTGAATCACTCAGTCTGGGTACACTCCCAGCTGGCTTCAGTAACAGGATACATCAGATTGCAATTTACTGTGGACAAAAAGATTTTTCTCACAGTTGCTACATCCAGGACTTTGTTGAAACATTGGAAAGATTTTACGAGGCTTTAGGACCTGACAGATATATATATATTATAGCAAATTATATATTATAGCAAATTTTAAGGAAAATTAAGCAAATTGTTAGTGTTTTGGACATATTGACTTTTAAAGCCCAAAATGGGAAGTACTAAAGAACAACCAGACCTAATAATATTAGGTAGTACTATCTTATATAATGCTTTAAAACCTGTTACAGAGATGTCCGCTATATTACATTATTAAGGTCTACAATCCTGCACACAACTGTAGAAACCTTGAGTATGTGAATAGTCCATCTTTATTTGGTGAGCAAATCAGGAAACCACTCTCATAGGTACTTACAGCACTGGGGTTTCAGGACCTGTTTCTGAGATGCAGACTTCTTCCAACACATCAGAGCGTTCGGGTCACAAAGCTCATGTGTGACCAAGGATCTTGTAATCAATGCTACAATCCACCACCAAAAAGTCTAATTCTCATGATTAATAAAAGCTGCTTTACGTAGTGGGTGTTAAGTAATTCCCTCAAGGCCTAGCTAAGCATCCAAGGAAGCCTCATTCCACCAAAGGCAGCAGCAAGTGTAGCAGGTATTTATTAATTTGTACTAATTTACAGCAGTTTAAGAGCACAGCAGTATAAGCCTCACCAAACCATAGCAACCAGCATGCAAGTCTTTCAAAACAGCATAAAGCAGCTAAGAGTAAACTAGAAACAGACACCAGAATTTTAAAATACTTTTTCAATTTTTTATTTCCAAAGTAATTAAACCCTCAATGAGAAATGGCCAGGCTAAAATTGTCAAATCATACAGTTGTGTTTATATAACACCAGTCTCTTTCTCCAGCTACATTTCAAATGGGAAAAGCATACAATTTATTTTTTTTTTATCAAAACCAGCCAAAGTATTTTCCCATAAGCTTTCCAGGAAAGTCAACCTCTGGACTAAAACCAAACATAAAACTTTCATCGGGAAAGGAGAATATTTCATTAAATTGTGAATACGCAAAGACAACATTCAGACATAAAACGATGGAGAAAATTCTTACGTAACTTTCCACTTAGCAGCTACTACATACCTATTATAACAAGAACATAACATAATAATTTATTTCAAAAAACTAAACTGAATTCAAGACACAGGCATTACATTGTGTGCTCTTTTACTTCTGTCTGAGTGTTGTACATTAATCTTCAGCATCAGGAAAAAAACGATCAAAAAGCATGAGAATATGCTCTACTCCACAAAGCTACTTTTGTCCACATAACTATGCATGTTTTGTTCCAAAAAAGCAGTAGATAATTTCATAGAATCACAGGATTTTGATAAGTTTGAGGGTTTTCATTTTTCCAGTATTAAATACTTCTAGCTTATTTATAAAAGAATTACTTGGAGAACCCGGGATATTTATTTTGAAATATATATCATCTTCCTCTAAACTGAAGAAATAATAAAAATACCTGCAACAACAAAGGTTTTGTAAGAAGAAAAAGTCTGAAGTGTCTTGTAAAATTATTTATATAAAAACTATAGGGTAAAATTTGAAACACTCCAGAAACTTTTGCAGAAAATTAACAAACCCAAGGCCTATTTTACCAATTCTTAAATCTTTTAAAATTGTTGTAATGCACTTATCTGTGGATATAGGATGATTAGTAAGATTTAAGTTGTTCTACATAAAGTTCTAAATAATATACCATCTTAACCAACACAGCAAAAAAATTCCAGTTTTGAAGTTAATTTTGTATTTCAAGATCTACCTTAAAACCTGCTCACAGCGCACATAAAAATGTGGGAGTGAGAATACAGGAGACATCGGTCCTGTGCATACTTTACTGTCACTAACACCTCTTTGCCCTAAAATAGGGCACCTACAGTAACAGATGTTTGGTTGCTTTGAGCTGGAATCCTGAAAAGCACTAACAGCCAAAGTTCTAAAGTCACCCTCAAAAACTGAAGAAAATAATTGTAGTTTTCATGCCAGCAAAACATGCATCAAAAAACACATACATATTCACAAGCACAGCAAATAATACTTGGAAGCGAAAAGTCATCAGCTTATATCCAGTATATGTTTGGGTTTCTGTCCCAAATCCCAGCTGTATTCCATGGATCACAACTCAGCATCCTAACACACCAAGCTGCAGAGCACAGTGAGGCTGCTGCTTCATAGGCAGCAAAACAACCAAAGGAGACAGAATGGGCATCAGGACTGTGTCCAGATAAATTGTTCCTGTTAGCAATTAAAGGTCTTCTGGGACTGCAAGTTTGATCAGCTTACTGCTCTACTGACTTTTAGGAAAGGCGTTGTAAATTTCCATTTTCTTTTTCCACTGCCCACAGTATGGACAAAAATCAGCAGACTTGGAGTCTACTTCCAGTTCTGCTATTAAATAATATTCAAACTATGTTAATCCTCATTTTAGTAAGATATAAAAAGAAAAAACCCCAAACAACAACAACAAGACAAAAAAAAAAAAAAAAAAGGAAAAAAACTCCTGACTACCTGAGCAGCTAGTCCAAATCTGGTGTTTTGGAGGTGGTTTCACTTAGAGACACTAACTGGCAAACTCTAACTAGTAAAAGAATTTTACCTAGCTAGTCTGTGCATTTTCTTGAAAAGCTTAACCAACTATCCATACCTGCGGGTAGCAATGTGATGATGTTATTCCTGAAGAGTGCATTTGTAGTGTGCACATTTCAGAAATGGCCTCTTCAGGCAATTCAATACTCAAATTCTGCCTTCTGTGACATCCTTGCAATAATTTTGACTTGTACAGGGATTGCTGTAACCAAAGTATTTTACTGAGCAATCTAATGTTTAGAATTTCATCAAGTAAAATAGTGTATTGATATCATCTGCAAAATAAATAGGATACTAAAGTACTGATTTCCATGTAAGCAGATACACTTGTGTTTGGGTATTTTGACCAGAAAGGCTTGGCCCAACTTTACAGGCATGACTTAATTCCATTGTCCATTTTGAGAACTTACACAGCTACCATTCACTGGGCATCACACAATGTTTCATTTTTTGAGTGAGCTTCAGAATATCCCCATTAGAGCATGGCGCTAACAGCATCAAGGCTGTGGGCTCAACCCCCATATGGGCCATTCACTTAATAGCTGAACTTGATGATCCTTGTGGGTCCCTTCCAATTCAGAGTATTCTGTGAATTCTGTAATTATTTACTCCATATTATACCTACAAAGCCCAGGTACAGAAATCTTCATTAATTTGTCTTTGATGACACAGGAGGTGACTATCAGATTCATACACATAGGACTTTCAACTTGTCTTCTAGTTCCATACTGAAAAAACCTTTCCACTTTTTCAAAGATGAAGAATTAAGCAATATTTGGTAACACATATTTAGATTTTGAGGAAATGTTTTCTAAAATCCATCAATACCTGTAAATACACTACTTTATACTAGGAAGACTTCAGACTGTATCTGTTCTTCTCATGTGAAAAGGACTGAAATGCCAAAAAATCTATTCAAAGGAACAGTAAAATTTATGACTACATGCTTCTCTTCTTTACAGAAAAAAAAAAAAAAAAAAAAAAAAAGAGATTGCACACAAAATCGGGAAATTT
>VZRH01004152.1:136457-183919 GCA_013397555.1 Urocynchramus pylzowi | reverse complement strand
GCGGGAGCGGGCCGAGCGGTCCTGAACCCGGCTGGAGAGGGGAGGCGATGGCGCCTTGGCCGCCGGCGCCACCGGGCGCTGCGCATCGTCGTTGTTCGCCCCGGCATCCAGCTTAGAGATCGGGAAGGGGGGATAGGTGGAAAGTCTCCGTATGAAAAGGGCCGAGAGCGGGAGACCCTCTCCCGGTAAAGGTGGATCCCAGAACCCTTTTTCTCTAAGCAAAACGTCATTCCGAACCCAGGTGGTGGAAAGCTAAGAAGTCTCTTAACTTTGCTTTCCCCCTTCTGTTCCTATTGAAAGGGGAAGGAAAGACAGCTTGTAAGTGCTTCTCGCTTTTACTCATGCCTTCAAGTAAAATGAAAATGCCAGATTACTTACTACAAATGAAATACTGGTAGTAATACTCTGAAGGATGTATTTTCCCCTGATGATTTACCCAGGAAACTTTACTTTTCTCCCTACTATTGGTAATAAATATTAATTCATGTTTTCTGTCATTTGGAACAAGACTGATCTCTGGCACCTACTAATGCTGCACATAAGCAGCAGATTTCAATGTTACTTATTGCACCTGATCTCTTGCAAATAATACTCGCTTTAGTATTGCAAAAAGAAAATGGTTAATGGTGTGAAATTCTGTTCCAGATCTAAACGGTGAAAATTCTTGAAAGTTAAAATTTAAAAAAATGAAACATATGGTTCTCTTGCTCTATTGGATAGATGTTTTCTGTTAGTAGGGAAATGGTACATGTATAACTAAGATATTTTAGTTTTAAAGTTTACATATAGGCCACTTCAGATACTAAGAAAAGACTCTTAAATATGCTAAGTATGAAGCATTTATTCTTTTTTTGTTGTAGATCTGCAAATTAAAACCAGGAAGTATTTTCATGCCTAAAGATGCAGCAGCTGTTTGGGTTATGAACGCAGTGTTAATTCTTTCCTGAATTGCTTGCAGCCTTTTTTTTTTTTTTTTATGTTTCTGTTCCCATTTCCTGTCTAAATTAATAATTTGTTTAAGTTACTGGGAGACTTGCATGCATAGTTAACATGATCAAAAATAAGTATTAAGTTTATAGCAGGGTGCAGTAAAATGGTGATATCTTAAAACACTGAAACACTGCAGTTTTTAATAGATAACAGTATCAGCTGCTTTAAGTGGGTGTTTCCGAATGCTTCACAAAAGCAGTTTGAAGACTTGAGTGTGAATAGAATTTATAACCTTTTAGAGTGTTCTTAACCAGACTAATTGCAGAATGGATGGCAGCTTCTTCTGAAAGGTTGTGTGTATTGAGTGTATGCCAAACACCTTAGTGATTAGAGAATGTGAGCAATCACAGTACCAGCACACTGCTTCTGCTGTACAAGGAGATAATTTTTGAAAGCAAGATTCCTGTGGTTTTATCAATGTTGTTCTATTGATGATGGTTTCCCCTGACTCTTTCTACAGAAGCATATACCATGTCTTCTGTTGATTCATCAAAAGAAGATACAATGTCATCAGAAAAAACAGATGAGAAGCAACCTGAAACTGAAAACAAAGCTGAGGAAAGTGATGAAGATGAAGAAGAGGAAGAGGAGGAAGAGGAAGAAGAAAAGGGTACTTTTTTTTCCATTGAATAAGTTGTTCTTTAATGAATGCCAGGCTGTTGAATGCAGTCTGCTGTGATTTTGGCTAATTGTACAATTATTGAGGAGATTCCATGGTGCATCTGTCTCATGGGTCATAATAGCTTCCTAGTAGTCTACAACAGGCAGTGCTAAAAGCAGTGGTGCTGATTTATCTGAGAAAAGATTTAAGGAAGTGCCAGCATCTTCTGTACTTGCAATTTTTTTGTTGATGTATAAATTTTTTGATTACAGGAGGTGGTGTCCCTTATCAAATTATTTTTTGCCAGTAATACTCTGAAGTGATCTGTGTTTGCAAAAGAGAAACTTCTAAGTGTGCAGTAGTTTTGGAAACAGTATGGATGTCTTTGCTTAACTACAGTGAATTAATTTTCTGGGTATCCAAATGTAATTATATTGGGTCAGTGGAAATTCCTTTAGACTAATTTTGGTAATAAAAACTTGTGGCAGTATGATAGGATGAGCAAGCAAGGCAAGTTTTTTGTTGTGGCATGTAATTGAAGGTAGTCAAGGAGAACAAAACAAGATGAAGGAACTACTGTGCAAGAATGTTAATTTCTATTGTGAACTCTCCAGGCATCTGTTTTCAAAAGGAAAGCATTCATGGAAATAGAGCTGTAATGTGGCACAGTGAAAACCAAGTCACTGATGCTCTTGGGTCCTTGAAAGAGATTACGTTTTTCTTTAGGAAAGGTAGTAGAAAGAAGATAGATTATGCTGTTTGGAAAACAGCAGAGTAATTAGCATTGGATTTTCAGGAAAAAAAAAATTCTCTGGTTTTGATTATGTTCATACAGGTTTTGAAGCTGCTTTCAGATGTTAAAGCCAGGACAGCCCATCTGTTTAGCTCTAAGGATAGTATTACTTGAGGTCAAGTATTTTAGTATGAAATGTTTAGGTGAAGCTTTAGCTTTTTCTTCTGAGTGATGTAATTAAATTAGTGATGTGCAGGGTGTATGTAAAACAATCTTAATGTATTCATTAGTAAGCAGTACCAGAATTACTGGGAATAATACTATTGTTGTATTCATCACACTCGTTATTGTGCTTCTGCCTCTCCTGCCGAAATGTGTGGTTTCTCCAGTCCAGTAGTGGGAAACAAATCTGTGTGCAGGCATCCTACTTTTGCCCATCTGGTAGTAGTATTCTCCTCAGAGTGCTCTCTATGGAGCTGTGTGTGGACAGACTGCAGCATCCAAGGAGAATGCATAAACAGGGTCAGCTTTGTACCTGAAAAAGGCAGTGAAAAGAGAGAAGGATGGGTTTCTGGAAACACATAGTCCTGCAGTCTCCATCATGGTGGTAACTTCCTAAAGTTGCCTTTAGGAAGTGGCCAGTATCATCTTCAAGGTTACCTTGGATACAGTATTGTGGTGAAGATATAGGGAGACTTGTAGTGATGTACATGCAGCTCCATAGAATCACGTTGGCTTATTAGCCAAAGGTCTGAACCTGTCATAGTACCTGCTTATATTATCATCTGTTTTTGATTTGCTATTTCAAAGAGTCAGTGACAGTGTTGTGTTGCCTGTCACTTCAGTCAGATCTGCAATGAAGAATATTGTGTTTAAGGAAGCTGTCTTTTGCAGAGAAGAGTCTCATCGTTGAAGGAAAAAGGGAGAAGAAGAAGGTTGACCGACTGACCATGCAAGTGTCCTCACTGCAGAAGGAACCTTTTACAATTACACCAGGTAAGCTTAACTTCTCACATCCGAATTGTGAGTGTTAGGAATGGTAATGAAAACTCTAAAAAGGTGAAATTACTTATTTGTTGTTGGTGCAACCTAGTTTATGAGTCATGATCCTTTTTAAAACAATGAGGCTGTTATATGAAAACCCTCTTTTATTCTGTAGCATTAGTTTAAACTGTAGAAGTTACATGATATTTAAACTTACTTGGAATAGGATCTTTGGTACCTCAACACTACTAACAAAGGCAAGAGCAGCCAGAATACAAAGAAATGCCAAATCCTTGTACCCTGATCTAAATAGTATCGAGTAAGGCAGGCAAAGAGCCTGTCAGGATGCCTAACTGATAGGAAAAGGCCTGCTTAATGTTTGACCTGTTATAATGTCTAATGCTGTTTTTAAGTAACTTCTTTGCTTTTTTAAAAAAAACAGTAGAAACTTTAAGTTATAAACACATAGGTAAATACGAATGTGATGAATAACATAAATTATTTTAATTGTTTCAGGAAAAGGACAAAAACTCTGTGAAATTGAGAGGATACAGTTCTTTTTGAGTAAAAAGAAGACAGATGAACTTAGGAACCTGCACAAACTCCTCTACAACAGGCCAGGCACTGTAAGAATTTTGTTTTTGTATATCTATTAGTTCTCATGTATAGTGAAAATGTATAGTGCAGTTCTTTACATTTGCACATAGGCTGTTTATTACAAGCTACTTAGAAAATGGGTATTTGAAGGACCAGTTAAGTAAGCCTCCTCCTTTTAACTTCTATAAACTCTTCCTGTATAAATCCTGTGGCAGGGTGTACTAAATCAAAAGTGTCATGAATGTAGATATGATTTTTTTTTTAATAAGGGAATGGTGGATTACCTTACAAAGATGAGTTGGAAATAATTTATGGTTCACATAAAAGCTAAAAGCTGCTAACATGCAGATAGCACTCAAAATACTCCATGTGTTAGTACATTGCTGCTTATCTAGTATTTTTCTCTTTGCACTAATCAGTAGAAAGATAAAGGTGATAAACATCACTATTAAGATTTTATATATAACAATTTTCCTAAGATAATTAAAATATTATATTGTCCATTTTGTATTTAGGGATGACACTTTAAAAAATATTATGGCAAATCTTTCTTGGAGTGGTTTATGTATCACTGATCGTGCCTAAAATTTAAGAGTAAATATGACCCATTTTCCTTGCTAATGCAGGCAAAATGTGAAATTGAGGCAGATTTACATGTACTGTTTCTGTACGTTTACTGTAATTATTGGAACTTTTTAAAATATCTTTGTGTATTTTGGAGACTTGAGCAGCTAACACAGAAACCAGAAATTGAATAGTACTAGTAGAGGTGTGTGCTAGCTCTAATTCTCAGACCACTGCTTCCAATGCAATGTTTGCTTAAATGGCAAAGAATGATCTGTTGCTACAAACATTCACAAGAATATATCCATATGGTTTCAGTCAAAAGTGTATTTAATCAGAATTTTTGGGAGCTCAGAATGCTGTTTAATATAGTGAAGGTCAGATCTAATTTTGTATGCACGTATTTGTATGTGCTTTTAATTGTAATTAACACTTTTAATAAAACATGCCAGTATCACTTGCAAATTTTCTTAAGGTGCTGGATGAAGCTCTTAGGAAAAGGAGCGCAGCTTTGTTAAAATTATAAACTAGTGGAGTAACAGCAGAAACAAAATTTGTAAACATACTGAAAGCTAGTTCAGATTATTCTTGATAGTGTTATAAAGATCTCAGAAGATAGATCTGGGGTTGCTTTTTAACTTTTTTTTTTTTTGTAAAAGGAGATGAAGTGAAAACAAAACTTAAATACACTTGTGATCCTGATGGGAGCAATTTTCCCATTAAAAGGGCTGTTGCAATGGAAGTTCAACCCAGATCGGACATCAGGTGTAATGGTAGAAGTTGTAGATTGGGTGGTATGTAAATGCAAAAATTGGTCCTACTAATATGAGGTTCAAAAATATAGTCATGGTTCTATGTAAGACTTCAGAATAGCTAGTAAAGCAAATCTACTTCAGCAGATTATAGAATAAAAAATAAAATACCCTGTTTTGTAACAAATTACATGATACAAAGCATGCAACAAGTTTCATAATGTTGTAGTTTTGCAAACCTGTAAATCATGCAGTACATTCTAAATGAGCTTGAAATGGCAGGTGACTTTGTCTAGTAAGTTATTATAAGTACCACAGTCACAAGAAGTTGAGCTTAATTGTTGCAGATTGTCATGAAATAAGTAAAGGCATAATCCATGTAGGTTATAACTTAAAAGGTGTAGCTTTGTCAACAGAATGCTAAATGCTAGAACAGTTCTTTCTTGTATGAAAGGTTAACAAATGTAATTTGATTAAATCTTTTAAACTGCTTGCAATGAAAAGTAATCTGTGTGCTCTGTTCTAGGTTGCATCCCTAAAGAAGAATGTGGGTCAGTTCAGTGGGTTTCCATTTGAAAAAGGAAGTGACCAATATAAAAAGAAGGAAGAAATGTTAAAAAAGTAATGATCTCTTGATAGTTAACATAGTTTGACTCATGCTATGCGCTCTATTTTTTCTTTTTTTTCTTCCACAATTTTACTTGAGATTAAATTTAAAAGCCAGGTGACTGTTTAGTAGAGCTCTACAATTTTTTTCTGAGTTCATTTTAATCACTCAAACTAGTCTCTTAAGACAGCTTAGAATGTATTGAGAGTTATATTTTGAACATTTTATTCACAATTCCTACATTCCTGACTTTAACTATTGCATTCTAACTAGTAGAATCTTCTGCCAAGTGAGAGGGAAGCATTATTTCCCCGGGGCAAGCATGGTGTTGTGAACACATTGTACTTTATTCGTGGTGCAAACCTGCATCCTTCTATGTCTCAAAACCTTCCTTCTTCAGAATCAAAGCCATTTCTGCTTGTTATATATTAAACATACTAGAATTGCTGTAGCAACTGGTCTCAGAAACTTTTTTTTTCTTTTTTACTGGCTCCCTTTATGAGTTGCTTTTGCATCAACAGGAGAAGCTGCTGCAACTTAGTTTAGGCTGGACTGAAAGGGTTTAAAATGCCCTTGCATATTTGTGCAGCTAGTTGTAAAAAATGAAAGAACTAGTAACATCTACACAATATATTCTTAAACTTGGGAGTTTTTTTAGTGCCTGTTTGCTGATAGTGGAAAGGATTCCAGAATTTGGAATTTCCAAATTTTTCTTTTTCAGATATGCAGTTTTCCAGGACTATGGTTTGTCAAATACATGGGAATCTACAAGACAAGCTCTATCTCCCCATGGGAGTTTTGACCGTTTCCCAGAGGTTTAATTGGCTAATTCGCCTTATCAAAAAAAGGCTACAAAAGAAAGTAATTTTGCACAATTTTTTTTATATTTTCTATATGAAACAACTGCTAGCAGCAGATATTCTGAAACCTGGTTGCCTTGGTTTGCATATGAAAGTGCAGAGCCCTGTGTGCTTGCCTTACTGTGGTAGCTTCTGCTGCTGTTTGTAGCTGTGTGGAACACAAACTGTTCATCAGTTTGTTAATTTGTTCTGCCTCTGTGGTTGATTTCTGCCCAGTCTTTACACTTGCATGTCATATTTTAACAGCACTGAACAAGATGAACAAAGGTCAAGCTCTATTTTGCAGAGCCTTACTATTCAGGCTATAGATCATAAAGAATGTGATACCTTTTTTACTATGATTCCTTTTTTAAAATATCCTATTATACAGACATAGAGATTTGGGAATTCTGGTTTATTTTGCTTTATGTATTATAGTGGTGATTCTTTGCTTAACCATAGATAAAACTGGAAGTGTAGTTGACTGTGTATACATATTGTCAGGTGGCAGACACAAACCAGACAGCAGCTTCTAGCAGTCAGATGTTGACTGTTTAGTATGTGATACTGAAATATCTTTTTTTCTTTTCTTTTTTTCCCCTACAGATTTAGAAATGCAATGTTGAAAAGTATCTGTGAAGTTCTTGACTTGGAAAGATCAGGAGTTAATAGTGAGCTCGTAACCAGAATATTAAACTTCCTTATGCATCCAAAATCTTCAGGCAAGGTGAGATACAGGTTGTTATGCTTGCTTTTATAGCTTTGTTCTGATGGAAAATGCATCTGTTCTCTATTGCTCTTTGCTTCCTTGTTTTCAGTGATAATGACAATTTCTGTTCTAACTTATTGAAGTAGGAATGACTTCTTGAAAGACTGGTTTTACTACTGCAGGCATCCATAATGGGGTGAGGGCTTAAATAGAAATCCTGTTGACATACGAGTGTACCCATTACACACTGTTAGTGCACAGAAGTGTGAGTTCAACACATTGAGCTAATTAGGATATCTGTTCCCAAATACCAATTAGCCTCTGCTTTGTGCGTGGAGGAGAATAGATAAATGAAAGGACAGGAAAATCAACTGTCAGATGTTACCTGTGTTATTGGCAAATGTATGTTATCACATTTGGACATCACCAAATGGAATTTGTTGCAGGGTACAAAACCAATGCACTAGATTCAGAGTGCCACTGCCAAGACTGCTAAACTCTGTTGTTAATCTTCTTGGACTTTCAGTTTTTAATCTAAAAGTAATACTGAAATAGTTGCACTGTTGCTCAGGAAATTAAATCTATTTCCAGCAAATAGTGGGGAGTGATATGAGTAAGGGGTCGGCATGCTGCTTTAGGTACACAGCTACTGAGTTACAGAAAAATGCACGTTTGCATAAGATGTGACAAAATTCTTGCCTTTAAGTCTTCTGAGTTGTCAGCTGACTTGTTACCAAAAGAAAAGGCTTGTTTTATGGATTGGTAGGTAAAAGAACAATCTAGAAGTAACTTTTCTTACTTCCCTTCTCTAATGCCAGTCTTTGAAGATTTGTTTGCTTAGGGAAGGGATGCACTTAGCTTAGAACTGAAATTTTATTTTGCTCAACTCTGTCTCAATAGTGAATATTTGCTTACTGCAAAATATTATGACTTAAGTGTACATAAAATAGTCCTGGGCTGTGTTAAGACGCATCTATATTTGTTTACTTCTTTCACATGATTAGAAAGAATTTATCTTTTTAAAATTCACTTTTGTATTCCTACTTGGATTACACACATCTCTTGTCTCTCAGCCGTTGCCAAAGTCCAAAAAACCACAAAACAAAGGTGGCAAAAAAGAGCGCACTAGCTCTGGAACAACAAGAAAAGCAAAACGCACCAAGTACCCAGAGATCTTGTCAGATGAATCCAGTAGTGAAGAAGACGAAAAAAAGGAAAAGGATGAATCTTCAGAAGAAAAAGAAAGTGAAGATGAGGTAATGAGTTGTTTTGTTTGTTTTTCAACATTGTCATTGCTTGTAATTGGTATCTCTTGGAACACGGAGTTGGGGGGTAAGTGATGTTTAACTGAAAGAAAAGGGAACATAGCTGCAGGGGATAATTAAGGGGATTTCTTAAATTCTTAGTGTGTTGAATTTAGAGAATCATTTTGATAAAAGGCTTAAGTTCTGGTTCTTGGGTGTATATATGCACCTTATAAAACCATTTGCTATGTGTCATTTTGGGGCAGCCAGCATTGTTGATGTAATTGATTGTATTTCTTATATAATCTTTATGACTTTATTGTAATTTCATAATGCAGGTGTTTGATTTGATACCTAGGACTTAACTTTGAATTCAGTAGGTGTCACTGACCTACCTGACTGCATTGGTTTGGGATCTTGTTTCCATATTCCTCCTGGATTTTATATCTTAAACTCTCTCTTCAGATTTTATGTCTTAAAGTAAACAATATAGTAGTCAGCCTTAGAAAGATACCTGCAATCTCTGAAGTGTCTTAATCTCATTGTATTTTGTATTCTCTTTAAAACTTTTCACATACTAGGCAAAAAGCATCAAATAATGGAATAGTTTGGGTTGGAAGAAACCTTTTAAAGGTTATCTAGTCCAATCCTCCTGCAATGAGCAGAGACATCAGCTGGATCAGGTTGCCTCATTCAACCTGGCCTGGAATGTTTCCAAGGATGAGCATTCACTACCTCTTTGGGCAACCTGTTTCAGTGTTTCACCATCCTCATTGTAAAAGCAATTCTTCCTTCTTTCTCCTCTAAATCCACCCTTCTTTGATTTAAAACCATTACACCTTATCAGATCCCTGCAGCAATGTGCAATTAGTCAAACTGCTGGTGTCCAAGAAAGTTCTTTATGGAAGCTACGGAACCCTTAGCTGTAATATAAGGCCACTGTTTACTTGGGTTACATTCTGTCTGTTGAAATAGCAGTGTGACAGGCTGTTGGTTAATAGCCTGAGCTAGTGGAAATAGTAGCAATCTTTTGTTGAAAGGCAATTAATATAATTCAACAGTTTGTTTTGTTTGGGTCATTTTGATAGGTGCTGGGTTTAATGTAAAAAGATGGTTCAAGGAAATTCCTATGCCTCCATGAAACAACCTTAATTCTTACTGTGCTTTCTTCTTTACTTATAAATGGCAAATTGAAAGAGGGCCAAAATATTAAAAGTTGATATATGTGTTAATTTCTTCAGGAAAACAGGCTTTCTACTGTGAGAAGAATATCTGTTTCAGAGGCAGTTGTTGTCATATTTCCAAGAACTCAGTTATTAAAAAAAAAAAAAAAATCTAAACCCCTCCAAACAAACAAAATTCTAACAAACAAAAAGGCCTAACAGTAAACTCCATTGATCTAACTGGGTCATCTTTGTCTTCTTTCAAAAGATGTTAGGTATGTCTGCAATGGCTGAGTGTACTGGAGTCTTCAGAAACTGAAGTTTAGGTGCATGGAATAAAAACATAATTATTACAAAAGCACTGATTTGTGAAATTGGTTTGAAAATAGGACCTGATGAAATGGAACATATCTATTTGTACAGCTTTGAGATTGCAGCATTTTTTAAAAGAATTAGGTTTAAGACAGTTTTTGATATACTAGAGTTAGAAGGATGTAGGCAGTGTATCTGTTATGCTGCACCAGCTTTGTTGGAAACTTAGGCATGGAGTGGCTGGAGTAAATTGTCCTCAGAGTGGAAAATTTTTCCTTTATGGAAAAGAGGCATGGGTTGTTGAAGTAGTATCCATTACTTTAATTTTCTGATTTCTTTTTTTTAGCCCCCAAGAAAAGCATCTAAAAGAGAAAAATCTAAAAAGACAACTTCTAAAACCAAGAAAGCTGTGAAGGGTGCAAATGTCAAGAAGGCAGACAGCAGCACTACTAAGAAAAACCAGAACAGTTCTAGAAAAGGTAAGTGCTTTAAATCTTTTGTCATACATTGTCCTGTAGCTTAACTGGCATGCTTATTAAAAAGCAAGCTTATTGTGAAAGAAAATGGAATTTGGTAATTTGTTGGCTTGCTACTTGATGTTTCTTTCCTTGAAACAGTATTTAATAAAAAAAGCTGTTGGTTTGGATATATTTCATATATTTCCTGCTGTGTGCTGTGTGTATAGTTTCTATTTGCATATAAACTGAAATTATCAGCCAGGTTCTCCGTTTTGCTGGAAGAACCATTAGTAAAGTTCTGTTTGGGCCTCTACAGTGGCTTTATGCAAAGCTTGTAATTGATTCAGTGGTGTGTGTATCCCATATGTGTGTCTCTGGTTCAGCAGCTTGATAAGAATATTTTGTTAACATAGATAGGTTTTCTCCATGCATCCTTTTGCACTTGGTTTTCTCTTATCTCAGGATGTGCATGAAGGGTATACATACACTGAGTTTCTTAATAACTCTGTAAAGATTGAGGGTGTGGACAGGGTTGTTTTCCCAAGCACCTTTGCTGAAAAGGGCCTGGGCAGGGGCAGATGATTCTTGCAGACAGCTCATGGAGGCCATTCAGCAGTGGGCACTCCTGATAAGGAACACTGACAGCATTCAGGGCTCTTGCAGCAAGTGTGGGGCCAGTGGCTCAGGGAAGTGACTGGCACCCTGTTCAGCACTTGTGAGCTGGCCTCGGCAGCAGCGTGTCCAGCTGGTGGCTCCCTGGGGCAAGGCAAGCATGGACATCATGGAGCGAGTCCAGTGGAGGGACACCAAGCGGGTGAGGGGGCTGGAGCTCCGGGTGGAGGAGGGAAGGCAGAGAGAGCTGGCCCCATTCAGCCTGCAGAAGAGATGGATGAAGGGGGATCATCCTGCAGTCTGCAACTCCCAAATGGGAGAGCATGGGGAAGGCAGGGCCGGGCTCTGCTTGGAGGTGCACATGGAGAAGATGGGAGGCAACAGGCACAACTTGCAATCGGGGACACTGCAGTTATTTGTTAGGAGAAGAAACTTCACCATGTGAGTGGTCACAGAAATGGGGCCTGGAGCAGTGGAATCCCCATTGCTGGAGATGCTTGGGCATCAGCCTGGCAGGGGCCCAAGTAACCAGCTCCATGTTGGCCCTGTTCCAAGTAGCGGCTTTGGTACCAGATGATCTCCAGAGGTCTTTCCCACCCTAAATTCTCTGACACTCTGCGATAGCAGCCAAGTCTGTCTCAACTGTAGTCTGAGTTACTAATGCAGTTTATATCCATGCTGGAAAAGTACTTTGTTTAATGCAGGCACTGGCATATGCATGCTATTGCACAAGCATCAGGTCGGATTAGTTACCCTTCTTGTCAATGCTTTGCTAAAAGGTGCAGGTAAACTCTTGGGCAAAGAATTATGCTAAATTTTTTTCATAGCCCTATTTCTCTGCAGAGTAACTGGCCTGTGCTGAACTCAGTATTTTCAGTTTGTCTTATAAATGTGGCTGTGTTGTGTGTACACCTTATTTTGTCATCAGCATATATATGTACACACAAACGTTATATATGTGTTTTTCCTGTGCGTTACATAATATATTTGTATTTTCTTATTTACCCCTCCTGCATTTTTGCTTTCAGTTTATGCTTGCAGTGCAAAAATGAAAATGTTAAGTAGGTTATTCTGTAAGGTCATTATCTAGTTGGTTTGGCATCTGCTCTGAAATTTGTCTTGTTGGCAGTACAGGAACTGAGTGGATGTTGGAATCATTCAGTCTAATTCATTTTCTGCTGGAAAAGATTGTAGGAGTGTCCTGTGCCCCTTCTCTTAACTTCATTTACAAAGTTCTCCCTATTTGTTCTCTTCTCATGGTGCTTTTTGATAGTAAGTTTGCAAAATTACACTGCAAAATTACAAGAGCTTAGTGTGCAACACTGTTAGAGGAAAAAGAAATATAAATTCCTTTTTAAAGGAAACAATTACTTTTTGTTTTCTTAGGGCGATAATACCTGAATTAGAATTGTTGTAATAAGTCTTTTTCATTAGTTTGATAGATTAAATTAGTCCCATACTTTTTACAGTTCTTGTTGATTTGTAAACTGGTGGTTCATCAATAATTACACTAATTCATAGATAAATGTAGTACTGGTGGCATCAGCTTTGTTTTTAAATGGATAGTCTAGCAGGATGTCTTTTAAAGGAAAACATCTGGATTGGATGTTTGTTGAAAGTTCTGATGGCTTCTATTTTTAAGGAAGAAAACAGACAAACTGAAAACCTATTACAATCCAATTTGTTCTTCATATTTAGAAAGCGAGTCTGAGGATAGTTCAGATGATGAACCTTTAATTAAAAAACTGAAGAAACCCCCCACAGATGAAGAACTGAAGGAAACTGTCAAGAATTTGTTGGCCAATGCAAATTTGGAGGAGGTTACAATGAAGCAAATCTGCAAGGAGGTAAGTAAACACAATTTTGCAGTCTCTTTATAGGTAGCGGATTGTTTGTGAACTGACTTTTATTTATTTTATTATCATTTCAGAAATGGAGGCTTGTACTGTGCTCTGTTGTTCAGAAACCAAATTTACTTTATTTACTTGCTGATAGCTACAACAATGAGAGCTTTAGTCTTTAGATATGCAACACTGATATCAGCATTAAAAGGGAAATATTAAAATTAGTTACCTGGGAAGTAGCAGTATTAACTCCAAACCAAGTGCCATGTGTGACAGTGCAAGTATCTGACATGTTTAGACAGTGCAGCAGCTTTGCTGCCGTCCATAAGGGACGGCTGTGTGTACATTTCTGCTGCTCACCTTGCACACTCATTCTTCATATGTTCTTTTGTAAGTCCATTCAGCTGTCTTCTGTCAGCATCTATCAGAATAGTTCTCAGCTGAGTTAGTGAGTTAAATCAATTCAGCAAGAAATCCATTAATTGTCAGAATTTGTGGGAACCATGTGGCCAGAAAAGGGAAAGGTGGGGAAAAGTGACCAAAACACACACACTATAGTTACCTTTGTATTTTCTGGTTAACTCACATGTTTGGTTTTCCTGGTAATTTCAAGATGTTGTCTTGAGAAAACTAAACCAGAAGTTATGAGAAAATTGTATGTAACTTTATTTCATATTTATAGTCATTCTAGAAGTCTGAAACTTGGTATGCTGAAATAAAATACACTGAGTTGGTTGTCAGTGTTTGCATCTGTTTTTTTGTTTATTTGGTCCTATCCCACCCTGTTAACCAAAGAGCAGTTGGGCAATAGCACTCAGATATGTTGACTCTTCTGTTTAGTCTTTTGAAAGGATCACAGTTTTACTTATTATCAAATACCAAGGCTTATTTATTTTTCATTAATTGTTTGGCTTCCTACACTAATGCAGGGCTATATGACTACTTAAGAAAGCATTTAAAACAAAAAATGGAGAATTCTTACTTGTGTGACATGGCAAGCTAGGCATTTCAGTTTGTTGATGTGAAAAATTACAGTACCACTTTAGTCAGTGACCAAACATAAATAAGTACATGCATTTAAATATTTCCGTGGTCAAAATAAGGACAGGAAAATAAGCTTGTGTCTTTCCCTAATTAACAGAGGGCCTTTTGGCAGTTGTAGTACTAGAAGCACCAACATCAGTTTTTGCCCTAATTTCATTTAACCATCTATTGAATGAAAGTAATTTGAGGTTTGTTTTATGTTTTTGTTTCATTTTTACTTTTCTTTAGGTGTATGAAAAATATCCTAGTTATGATTTATCTGACAGAAAAGACTTCATTAAAAAAACAGTCAAAGAGGTAAAAACTTTATCATTTAGAAAATACGCTGGGTTGGGGTAGGGTTTTTTTCCTTCAGCTTAGCATGGCATCCTCTTACACCAGTTTCAGTAGATTTTTGTATAATATTGAAAGTTTTGTATAATATTGAAAGTTTACCTAAACATAAACCTTGTGTTTCCCTCTTTAAAAAAATAATTGCTCCAGATTCTTTTCTTAGCCACTACTACTCTTATGCATTTCTTTGGTAAGCATAACTAGCATCAAGGTTATCATAGTTTTTAATGACTTGTACTCTGAAAGCTATGAATTTGCTTTAAATTGCAGCCTTGGCTACAAGATGCACTTTAATTCAGGCACTGGCCATGTACATTCATAGATAACAGCGCATGACGTTGTACAAGCTCTGCAGACCTGTCAGATAAGGCAAAAGAGAATAAAGACAGATAGCTTTTCTTTATCCTGGTGGTATATTTCTGGTAACTGGTGGTACAGTTATGATGATGTTGCCTTTGAGTTTGCTGTGCTGAAGATCAGACCATATCCACTGTACTTATGATAGAGGGTTTATTGTCCAATCTGAACTTTGTAATTTGTAAAAAAACCATCAGTTTTCATTACTTTTGCTTGTCCTGAAACTAAAAATGGAACTGTAGAAGTGAGGTTCACTTAGTGGAGTTAATAAAGTAACTTCATTTTCTTGTGGCTTCCCTCAGAGATGTTGATACATGGCTATCTAGAATTGCTGTGTCTATGTCTTGTGCATAGACAAGCAAGATAGTGTCCTGTGTCACTATCAGCAAAGGCACGAGAGAGCAATTTGTCTCCTCTAGGGATGTTTTTGGGGTTTTTGAGATAGTAAAAGGAGAGTGTATTTTCATGATAATTTGATACAAAAGGAGATGTTGTATGTGATTGCATTGAAATAAAGGAGAAAACTAATGCACTTCTCTTTTCAGTTGATTTCATGATCTGATTTGACTGTGGGAAATGAAGATTCCTGAGTTTATGTTTCCATGGATTTGAAGATCTGATAGGCACCAGCAAAAGGAATGTGTCTTACCCTTGTATTTTTAGTCAGATCTAATTCTGCTGATCTAATGTTGAGTGTTAATGTAAATTGCTTTGTGTGGGGTTTTTTTTTTTTGTTGTTGTTGTTAAACAGAACTGCATTTGATGCAATTTTTAGTTGAACATACTTAAGTTTCATGCATGGCAATAAATGTTCCCTTTTTATAGTTTTGTACATTTTGAATTGCATTGTATAACTAGATTCGTTAGAGCCATCATAGCTTTTTAGCGTGAATTACCAGCATACAGGAGATTTTAAAATTGACTAAGATGAAAGCTGCTTATCTACACGTATACATGCAGAGACTGGAATATTGCAGTATTGGTTACAAAGATATTTTGAATACATATTAATTCTGAAAATAAGAAGAGTTAGTCACATATTAATCTCTTTTATATTCTGATACATTCTACAGATGCAGAATTATTCTGAATCTAGATTACAGTCTTGCATGTGTAGGCACTGAAAGAACCCTCACAGCATGGTAACTAATTGGCATATAGATGTTATTTTTGTACTTTCAAAAGGCTTTTTGTTGTGTATATAAAGTTATTTCAAATTTCTTTTGTGCAAATCAGTTTTTTAATCTTGGTATCTTTGAATTTATGACATGAAACGTCAGTGTTCAGCAGTGAGGCAGTAATAACAAGTGGTGTGCAGAAGTTTCAGGAAAATGAGCTGAGGTTTCATGATGTTTGTCTTATCTTACCTTGTACAAAAACTAAACTGTAGGTTTATACCTGTAGTTTAACTTTATACAAAGACTACAGACATTGTTTCAATGTCTTGGATGTAGTAAATAAAATCCCTCCAAAGGCAATAGGAAAATTTCTAGCAACTCACAAGTGGGTATCCAGCTCACAAGATATACAGCTGGAGGATTGATAGCTTTGGAAATCCACAATAGGGCTTCCAAATCAGACAGCACTGATGTGAACATGTGTTTAACCTCTCTTCTGTGTGGGGAGGCTTTTCTGAACCTGAGCTTCATTGCTTCAGCATGAACAATGGTACTTGTAAGCCTGCAGTCTTGAACTTTGGCTGGCAGCTTTTAAGATCCAAGTGAACTCTTTACATAATTTTTTTTTTTTTAGGTTTTCTCCATACACCTTGTTTCTAATATGGGAAGTCCTACGCTTAAAATCATGAAACTAAAAGCTGCCAAAGTGTGGGCTGCCATTCACACCATGAGCACAGAATCCCTCTGACTAGTATTGCTGGAAAGACAAAGTGTATTTTTTTGAACTTTATTATTGTACAGTTGAGAAGTAAGGGTTCATAAATTATCTAAATTCTGAAAATGTTCAGCCAGTTAGACTGTTGATCTTACACACACTTTTGAATTTCTTTGCGTGTAATCATTTATAATAAGGCTGAATGTAATGGGGATTTTTTGTATTCAATAAATGTCTTTCACAAAAATGTAAATCAGTTTTAATCTAACATTTGCTTACATGTATAGTAAAAAAAAAAACCAAAACAACCTATACAGAAACTTAGTTGTTTGTTTTTATCTCATCTGCTAGAAAAGATGAGATACTGGCTTCTCTTCTAAGGAAGACACTAATGCTGAAATGTATATCCTTGAACCAGGATTTTATATCTTCTGTGAGGTTGATTTGTGTTTTGTTTTGATTTTTTTGTGGGTTTTTGTCTCTGAACTGTCTTACCAGAAAGAACACTTTTTAATTTGCAATTTAAAACATCAAAAATTTCCAAGTCAGTCTTAAGAGCAGAAAGTTACTTGTATTAAGTTTTGATGTTTTACACATATTGAACTGCCTTTTGATTTTTATGTAAATGTACTAGCCAGTTTTAATTACATGGATCAGGAAGTGTTTTTAAGATTCACAACTCCAAAGTATAAATTTTTTTAATAGTTTAAATTCTAATGAAAACTTACAAAAGGATAGCATACTTCTATTTATTGTATATATGCATTAGTTGCCACTTAGGAATTGCAAAATGGAATGGAAATGAACTTGACATTCTTCAAATGCTTTGTTTAAATCTCTTAACAACTCAGTGTTAGTCCTCAACAGAGAAGAGGACTGCCTGTTTCCTTGCTAATCCATACCAGTCTGGCTGCAGCTGATACAGGATTCCAGTTCTTCTGGGAGAAAGACTGCAAGATAGTACTAAAAGGTAAATAAGATATCCTGCTTATCCTGTTGCTGTAGAAGCACATCTGATCAAGGATCTAAATCCTGTTCACAGAGTTTCATAAAAGTAGAAATGGTTTAACTGGATAAAAGGTAACTGAATAAATTTTTCAGGCATGTGCTTTCCAGATGCTTAAGGTAATGCCCTGACCATTGTACTTCAGAGAAAAATAGTCCTAACATCTTGATTGGATTACTTCCAGCATAATTCCTACAATCCAGTGTGTTGGTTCCTCTTTTTGGTTGGGCTTTTGGTATTCAGTATTTTGATTGGTGACTTGCAAAACCCCAAATTAATCTGAATTATTTGCAGGTGTAAACAGCTGTTTTTATGAGCACTTGTGGCAACAGTGTATGGGGCCTGTAGGAGAAGGAAGATGGAAAGAGTTAGGTGGGAAGGAGATTAGCAAGTGAAAAAAGGTTTACATGCATTTAGAGTTATGTGGAAACCCATGGTATAGTGGTCACCTTGTCTAACCAAGATGAAATTACAAAGACACAGGTGTAAATTCAATCCCACTTTTTTCCAGAAGCTCTAGACTAACAGACTTCTTGGACCTGAGCAGGCTGCTTATGGGGTCTGTGGTCTTTTTGTGTTACCCTGTTATAAGGCATGTGACAAAGCAAGATCTAAGAATTGTCTGAGTTTATATTAGCCACTGCTAAACTGTACTTGAAAATAACCCTTTTGGAAGCCAGTACTTAATCTGGAAAAATGAAGCCCCTGGCTGTCAGCATAGTGATTCAAGTAAAGTTTATTACTAGCTTTTCTGTTTCAGAGACAGGGTGGCTAATGACCACTTGGACAGATGTAATCTTCCTTGTTTCCAAATCAGAAAGCTGGCTATAATACAGTAGCTTAAACTGAACAAGATGAAAACATCCCTGAAATTCTGGTGGTTTTTATTTAGGGCAAAGAATAGAAAAATCTGTAACATACCAGAATACTGTCTAAAAACTTGCAGTAAGAAATTTAGTAAAATCAATATTCCTGTTGCTGAGAAAAGAAACATCTTGAGTGTTGACACGTGTGTTGTTTTCCTTCTGCAAAGAAATGTTTCTCCTGCCTTTGGATACAGAAGTATATATTAAAGCAAGATGCTGGAAATTACAGGTCTAAAGGATTATTCTTGACTTGCAAAAGAAATGGGCTGACAGGAATCTCATCCAGATTAACAAAAGCAGAAGCAGCATCCTTCTCTCTGGGACAGGGAAGGATGCTGACACTGTTCATTCATCTCCACTGAATGAACAGTGGGGGTTGGGACAGGGTTGTCTTCCCAAGCACCTTTGCTGAAAAGGGCCTGGGCAGGTTCTTGCAGACAGCTCATGGAGGCCATTCAGCAGTGGGCACTCCTGATAAGGAACACTGACAGCATTCAGGGCTCTTGCAGCAAGTGTGGGGCCAGTGGCTCAGGGAAGTGACTGGCACCCTGTTCAGCACTTGTGAGCTGGCCTCGGCAGCAGCGTGTCCAGCTGGTGGCTCCCTGGGGCAAGGCAAGCATGGACATCATGGAGCGAGTCCAGTGGAGGGACACCAAGCGGGTGAGGGGGCTGGAGCTCCGGGTGGAGGAGGGAAGGCAGAGAGAGCTGGCCCCATTCAGCCTGCAGAAGAGATGGATGAAGGGGGATCATCCTGCAGTCTGCAACTCCCAAATGGGAGAGCATGGGGAAGGCAGGGCCGGGCTCTGCTTGGAGGTGCACATGGAGAAGATGGGAGGCAACAGGCACAACTTGCAATCGGGGACACTGCAGTTATTTGTTAGGAGAAGAAACTTCACCATGTGAGTGGTCACAGAAATGGGGCCTGGAGCAGTGGAATCCCCATTGCTGGAGATGCTTGGGCATCAGCCTGGCAGGGGCCCAAGTAACTAGCTCCATGTTGGCCCTGTTCCAAGTAGCAGCTTTGGTACCAGATGAGCTCCAGAGTTTCTGGGTGTAAGAGGATGGCAGTAGGATGTAACTTGCCCTGCCTTTTCACCTGACCTCATTCACTGGACTGCACTATTTCACTTATTTCTGATCCAAGTGTTAGACAAGTGGGCCAAAAGGAAAAACATACCCTCTGGGTTTTTTTTGAAGGATTGTAATTGTTATGGGGAGTATAATGTAATCTGCTGATTTGTACATTATGTTAAGAAGCAGTATTTAATTTCTATTCTAAAGCTTGTGTTTCTGAGAATGAAGCTATTGTTTTTCAAAAGCAGCATCAGATGTAATGAGTTGGCATTTCGACAACAACCTTCAGGACACAAACTTTGAACAGCTAACCAAGTATGATAGGGTTAGGGGAAAGCAGTGAATCTTGCCCCCAGGAATGCTTTCACTGGTTCAGACCTACATGTGGGTGAAATAAACTTTCAAAGCAGTAAGATATTTTTCTCTTAAGGCAGCTGCAGTCAGACTTAGACTAAATGAAGAGCAATGTAGAGAAGTGTTACTAGAATTTGTCATAGTTTGTATTTTAAACATTTTGAGTATGTAGTCAGGCTTGCACATGCTTATAGTGGTCTGTGCTAGCAGGAACCTTTCAGGACCATGATCCTACAAAGCATTCACACTACACTTACTCCATGAAAAGCATTAAATGATTATTTGGTAATATTTGAAAATTATGGGACATGCTTCTCAACAGTTATTACTAGCTTAAATTTCCTCTGGCCTATGGAAAATAATCTAACCCAAGCTTATGAGTTGCTTTTTAAAACTTGGTGGCAAAAGACAGTGACTACAGTAGTGTCCAAAGAAGAGGAATTAGGACTTAGAGCTCAGAGAAGGCTGTAAAGCAGCACATCTGAGGAATTGTCTAATTGTAAGAACATACCAAAATGAAATCTTAATATAAAATGTAATAAAAAAGTAGGCTTAACCATTAGTTAAATTTAAAGGAAAAAAAAAAAAACAACAGGGGCATCCTGTGGATACTTTCCAGTTTTATTCTGCTGCCATAACATAGTCGCACAGAAGAACTGAAGTGTAACAGATCATGCTCTGCATTCAAATCTTTTTAATAACATTTAAACAAACCTACTCAAAGAAAACATTCCCCAGTTCTTTATTTGAGGGAATAAATTAAACACAAAAGAAAAAATACACACATGCTTGAAATTAATTTTAACATAGATATTAAAAAAATTTTGGGCAACATTAAAGAATGAAGTCTCAGAACCAGCCTGATGTTATTACATATTTCAAATGAATGTAAATTAAAATGGAACAGACTTACTTACTCCTCAAACACAAAACAGTTTTAAGTGCCCTGGCACCAAAACAATATACAAATAATTAGTAGACTAGGCCATTGGTAAATTTATCATTTGTTATCAGTTTTTCTAATCCTGTAAGTGTGCATCATCTAAATCCAAATGTGATAGTATTTCTTCATGTCCATCTCTCTTCCCTAGAATACAGCATTTATCTAGCTGCAAAGTTGTAGGTAAATTGAAAACCCCAACTACAAATCAACAGTATAACATCAAGCATGTTCATACAAACTTTGGACTGAAGAAAAGGATGCTGAGCTAAACTTTCCAGACCATTCCTACCTGAAATGTGACATGTTTGTTACTAAGCTGACTGAAGTAAAGCTGACTGAAGTTTTTAAGCAAGGTTAGCTGAAGCAGCCATTGAATATTAGGTTTTGGGTTTATTAGTAATGACCTTTTTTTCCCACCACCAGAAGCTCCTCTCCTAATAATTTGTCATACATGATAAAGTGGGAAAGAAACTTGGAATTCAAACATACATAGCTCTCAATCTTTGCTAGTTATGCCATAAGTTGGCCTGTAATATAAGAAATTAACAAAGTGCAAATGACTGCCAAAAGCAAAATTTGATGTCCTGATTGTTTTTTATCATCAGAAGGCTTTGTCTTGCTTCTTGCTGCCTTCAAATTGCAATTTAATACTTTAAAACTGTACATACCAGTATTTATGTAGAGGAAAATTACGAACAGTTACACTCTTCCTATTACTCCATATAACACAGCTTTAAGAAGCAGAACAGAATATATATCTGAAAAACATCTAGTTATATAAACATCTTCACCTTGTAAATTAGAGATTAAATAAAGGGTTTTAACAATATCATACCTACTCTAAAAACAAAATACTTGAATACATATTTGAAAATAAGAATTGCATTTATTCAGTAGGATCCTGGTGGTGTTCAAAGCCAGGTTGGATAAGGCCTTGAGCAACCTGGTCTAGTGTGAGGTGTCCCTGCCCATGGCAGGGGGCATTGGGACTAGCTGATTGTTAAGGTCCATTTCAACCCCTTAACATCCTATGATTTTTCCTAAGGTTGCCTGTTGTTTATTTCCAAGGATGCAGCTTTAAGGAAATAAACACTGTATCATTCTTTGATGAAGGGATTAATAAAAGAGAAAAGCCTATGCATGAGAATGGGGCAGGATAGAGTAAGCATTTAAGTTCATTTCAGAAATCATGACTCTATGCAGCCAAGTTACAGAGAAGGTGTGGGGGAAGAGATCTAAAAGTGAATTTTAATTTTTTTCATGAATACCAATATAGTGGAACAGTTTTACAATAGGTATCTCAGTTACAGCTCTCTTATTTCTGTTGAAAAATATTTTCCTCTCTGTCCCGTGAAAACACTACTAGCTAGATGTCTAGCCATTACTGAATTACTCTCTCAAGTTGTTTTTAATAATACTTTCATAATAAAAGAAAAAAAAATAAACTTCAAGTCAAAGTGCAAGCCACCTTGTTTCAGCCCTTCATAAGAATGTTAATATTTTTCCTCATTCATCTTCACTTATTTTTTAATATAAAACTTCAATGAGCTATTAGGAACTTACAGTCCTGCACCCCCCACTGTACAGTCAAATCAGCAGATACTTCCTCTATTCAGTCCAAATGAATCTGGAAGTTTCTTTTCAAAATAATCATAGCAATATGGTATTTTTAAGCTATCTTGTTTCTACAGAAGCATTGAGCAAATCTAAACTCTTAGCCTATTATTGTAACAAGAATTTCTCTGAATAAGTAGCAGAGATATTTCAAAGTTTTTTAAAGTAAGCTAGAAGTTAGTTTTTCAAGTTTTGATCAGCTACAATAACCTTTCTATGATTGCACTGTAAACTGTTCCAGCTCACTTATTTAAAGGAACAAACTTCATATCCCAAAGCCCACTTAGTGGATGCTAAGAATATGAAAAAATATTATAGAAAAGGTTACTGATAGCAAGTGGGAAAAGTGATAGTTGAGTTCCTTCCTACATTAATCCTAGATTTTTTCTAGGCTATTCAGGCTCTTGGAAGCCAGTTTGAACTCCTATGAGCATAATCAACCTGAGAAGCACAGTTAGTGGAAAATTCCCATATCATTACTAACTGCCAGCATTTTTAATGCTGTATGTTAACTTAGTCTTGTTTTAATCTGACCTTCTGAAATGAAGGTTCACAATAGCATGACTTGAGCCATGCAGAAGGACTCTTGACAAAAGCTCTCTTAGTTAAGCTGTGGCCAATGATTCCAATGTCACTCCTGCTAGTAATACCTTAGCTGGAAAAAAGCCCCCAACAATATGTATCATCAGGGCCTAAAAATGGGGTGGGGGAGAAAGAGGAAAAGGAAGATGAAGACTTTATCTTCAGGTACCATATACTATTCAAGTACCACATAGGAAAAAGGCAGCAATAGGAAACTTGAAAATAGTTTTACCCACAGAAATCAATGTAAAATATATCTATAAACACAAAGTTTTGGTACTTAAAATGCTGCTATTTTGCTGGCTTCTCGAACCCCACTCAAGTAAGCTCCTGTAACGGTCTGAGGAAAGTGCCTATTTGTGGCCTATATCAAAAAAAAAAAAAACCAGAGAATTAAAAAAAGTCAATTGTTTCTAAAACTAATAGTACAAAATTTTAGTTTATAAGATCAGTGTTGTTTTCCTTAAGCATATACCTACATTTTTAAAAGCCATGGGAAACTCCTTAGAAAGAACATTAAAGGAAACACTCAAGATTTTTAGCAACTTCAAAATTTGCAAGCAAGTCAGCTACCAAAGCAGCAGTCTGTTCTGCTATCTGCACTTTAGTGGGGCAGGTTAAGTCATGCCCCAGTACAAAGCACCCTACACCATCATGGTGCATTTGTTATGTTACCCACAAGTGGAGTAACAGAAAGACAATTTGACTAAACATTCATTTTATTCCTGACCTGAAATATTTGGCAGACTTCCCATGCCCAGTAATGATATGAATAGAGAGGGTTCTGTGTCATTAGTATATTTATATAACAATAAATATACTACCTAATGATAAGAATCATTAGTATATTTATATAACAATATTTATATACTATCTCTTCATTAATGGCATTGGGTAGCAAAAGATGATCTTCCTTAGGAAACTGCTCCAAGTAACAAAGATACTTACCTCACCAGCAAAAAAAACTTTTCCTTGTATGTCTTCAGCTATCATGTCATAAGCTTCTCCGCTGCCCCCTGTTTTCACAAAGCTGTATGCCATCTGCAGCCAAGGGTCGTTGCTCCATCGAGTAACAAAAAACTTCACTGGGTCAGGAACTTCCTGCATAACCAAAATAGAAGTTAAAAACTGCAAAGAAAAGTTCAGAATTGCACAGCTTTTTCTCAGTTTCTAGTAATCTTTGAAAAATTTAGTATTACTAAGATACAGATTAGATCACATTCCAGAATTAAATTCCATTTTTTTATTACAGTACTAACCACAAAAATAATTTTGTTTGCTAGACTCTCCTGATGCCCGAAACATCACAGCTGCACTATTCTGTATGCAACAGATCTGCATATTGTAATACACCTAGAAGTACGCAAGAAAAAAAAAATCCCCTTAAAATACGTATACACATACTCTTGTAAACAAATACAATACTGATACTGCTCAACGTGTACATATGTATAATGTAAGAAATTTTTGCTTACATAATGTCTTGGTCAGGCATAATGCTTGTTACATCTAGCTTGTTAAAACTCAAAATTCAAGTTTCGTTTTGGAGATAATGTTATTCCAATAGATAAATAAGATGATTTATCTAAGATCAGAAAAGGAGCTGTCTTGAAAACTAGGTTCAGGGAGAAAACAAAAACCAGGAAGTCAGGGTCTGGCTGAGCCACAAGTAACACTGTGTATTCTTTGTCACATTGCAGCATGCAAATTCCATCAAAAAGAGCCTGAGTAACACTTGTATGAAGGCTTAGTCACCTACAGCTGTGTCTTACTGTGGAGGAGCTCATGACAAGTAAACAGAAGCTCTGCTTGCCTCTTGCACAAGGTCTGGTATCGACAGATACATTCAGGCAGCACATGAGAAACTCAAGCTCAAGCCGTCAAAACAAAGACCAGCCAAATATGACAAGTTGTATGGATGTCCCAGAAGTAGCTCTGGTACACCCCTGAAGCTGTCTTGTCTTTGAAAATCCCACTGCATCGTCCTCAGGTGACTTAAAACTGCTGTAAACCATGGAGACAGCCATGAAAATCACTCTTCTGGACCAGAGTGGCACTGGACCCATTTGCTACATTTTCATGAGATCAAAATACAGGTATGTGAACTTCCACTGCATGTGGTTCTAGTAACAATAAAGCCATTATCAAACATATGTTTCTAGGAGTAGTTGAGTTTTCAGATACTGAAGTTCTTCCAAGATCATTAATCCTAATATTTGAACCATCAGTAAAACTTCAGAGGTCAGCCCTGAACACAATCATTCCTGAGGATCTAAGTAAATTCCTACTGTTCTAAGTAAATTAATTAAGGCTTTATTGTCTCTAGAATGGAATGCAAATAACATTGCTAAGTGATAATGCTTTGCTTGCCCTAGATTTCCCTGATTTTCCTATTAGTTTTTATCCTGATGATGATCTGGGGGAAGGAAAAAAAGGTAGAAATTTTTGTCTAGTTTTTTTTTTTTACATTCAGGATGTAGGACCCTTGCTAGATCATTTTGCCTGTACCTCCATCCCAAGAGAGCTGAGAAGGGGTTGTTAGTAGAAGAGGATGGATTGGAATGGAATGGATTGGATTGGTTTGGGAGAGTTGTAATTTCAGTTGCCTTGGCATCGGGGAAGGCAGAAATCAATTAAATTCATCTAGCTTAAAGATCTTATCACATATTAGAAGTAGTGATGACCAGAAAAAAAGTGTCAACTAAGTAAGAAGTATGTTTTGTGTTACCTGCCTAAAGTACTGCTTTTAATTAATTTTGCTTTTTAAAAGCACTTTAAAGGATGATAGTTCATTTCTGTTTTTCAGTTATAGGCTTCTGTCCTTCAGAGAGATCTAAGATACTTCAGTGTACATTTTTCACACAAGAGACCAAAAATTGTGATTTTTAGTATGTCTCAAAGAAAACCTATTCGCTGAAACTGACAAGAAAAGAAAAATAGTTTTAAATGTCAAAGGTCTGCCTATACATCAGGAAGTACTACATTTGAAAGCTTTATTCTGGTGACAAATTAATTAATCTCTTAATAAAAAAAAGCTTCTCTTACCTGCTCCTTAAACAGCTCTCGAAGTACAGTCATACACTGTTGCAGTACTTGTTGATCATCTAAATTCTTAATGGTTGTCACAGCATCTCCGGTAACGACTGACATTAAAATGCTTTCTTTGCCCTAAAAACAAGGCCTTATTACATACTTAATAAACAGTCTCTTCTAATTGATATTGCAAAGATGTTTTCAGCTGCAAAGCAACGGTTGTTCTAGAGAAAAGTGGGTTTGATTCCTTTAAACAAAGGGTGCATAATCTACAGTGTATATGCTCAAATTACTACATCTTCTGATGTCTTGTTCACAGATCTGTTACAGTCAGGCCCTTGTACAACTTGCTGAATTCACTGAACACTTCCCATCTACCTTCTTAAAGGCTGTACCCCCAAAAAATTACATTCATAGTATTATTCTTTGTGTACCCTCTTAAGCTTCAGTTTCTTGTCAAACTTTCACCTCAGCTGTACTCCATTTTCAAAATGTGGTGACAGAGAGAGTCTATTTAAATACTAGTTAGAGATGTTTTTGATTAGACCAATACTAGATTCTTGCCAGCAGATTTTGGACCAAGAAATGAAAGTCATGTCTACTGGTATATTTTTCCACTTCATGACATCTGCTACCCTGCAGAAGTTTTAGAAGTGAAGTGGTGAGTAGGGAAGAGCACACAGGTTCTCAATGCCTTTAAAGAACTCTGCCTCTCTTGTTTATGTAAGGCAATAATTCTTCTGTTATTAACTTTGATAACCAGTAGAGAATAGCTATCAAGCAAATTAAGCATTATATGTAGGGTCTCTGGACAGCACCAGCACAATGAACCTCTTGTAGCATGAGCTTAAGAGTACTGCAGAGAACTCATTTAAGCAAAGTTGTATACAGGCACAAATCAGGCAGTACAGAGCACAAACATCACAGGATGGTTTCCTTTTGGAGTAAGACATCAGGTTACAAAATGGCCTTTTAATTGCTGCCAAGTAGTAAGCAGCAGTTGTTGTAAAAGTATGAAGAGGTACAACATAAATGTGTAATGTATCTGCTTGGAACTGGCAGGGAAGAGAAATGTGATGTCAATCCACTGGTTTCAATTTGCTTTGAAATTCATGAGTATGAAACTGACTCTAAAGATCTCAGTTTCATGCACAACTTGGTGTTAATCTTTTCTTCTGCTATTCCAAATAGTTATTCAGACTATTACAAGCCAGTAAGCATTAGTAAGTCAGCATGATCTTTTAAACTAGATTTTTAGCTGATTTAATAAGGGAACAGAGTCCTAAACTGGAAGTGACTAGTAGCCTTTTCCCCACATTAGCAGGTTTATAGTAAAATATTACAGACTTGTCTTCAGTAGGGATTGAGAATGTACTTGCTTGTATATTAGTCTGTATCTGAACAATGGAAAACATTCCCATTTATTACAACAAAATATTGATGAGCTTTATCTAGATAAATAACACTGCTTCCACTACTTCTAATAGTTGTAGATGGCAGGGGGGTTGGGAAGAAGAAAAATTTTGTTGTTTAGTAATTATTGCACCTAGATTTCAAACTGAATTTATGAAGGACCAAGAGAAAACACAGTTGGCCTGTATCATACCTCTGGATCCATGTCATAGAAGACACTAAAGAGCCCACGTTGGCTGGCATTGGGTGGAACATGACCAAAAAAATCAGCTCCTTGAATTTTACTGTCCCAAAATCTATATGGAAACTGCAAAGCGATCTAGAAAAATACAGAAAAATGGAATTTAAGCATTTCATACCACAGAAGTCATAACAGGAATATATGTTCTTCTAATCCATTTTCCTGTTTCCACTCATTTAGACACAGCTCTTTCTATGAGTGGGTCTCAACAGAGAATATATGAATCTGTCCTCCAAGGGGGACAGGCTAAGGAAAAAAAAAAGCTGATGTCATAAATTGTAAATGCACAGAATATCAAATCCACAATGGAAGTAATTGTGTAAAATGCTCAAGAAATTCAGCAGATTTTTTTTTTTTTTAAACCTAATGTATACCCTAAATGAGTGGCATCCTGTATTTGGAGTTTCTTAATCTTATCTTTAAATTTCAACATTGTCATAATCCTGTTTCTGGCATTACTTTGTTAATGTTTTGTTCTAAGCACACATCGTACTGGGGAGCTTTTCAGGAGAGGCTGTGCTTTTGTATTGGAAAAGGGCAGGAGATTTTACACTGGTCCAACACACAATTTTCAGTATCCTTTGCAAATACTTTATGAATTTACTAGGTTAAAATGACCTGAAATAAACACATTATTTAAATCCTGAAAGATCCAAGACCTTCTTGAATCAAAATTAATAACAAAATATTTAAGCCATGAAATTCTTCTGCGAACAGTTTCTTTAAAAATGCCATTACGTTGTGAAATCTAAGAAACAGAAAAACATGAGATCCCCGATAACATTTTGCTCTCCTGGGGTACTGTATACAAGTAAAACATAAATGTATGTTTCTGCATCATAAACTCTGATAAATGCTCTGCAAAAGCAACAGGGACAAAACAGCCAGTGTTCCTATGAAAAGAAAATTAAAGATAATATGAAATCACTTACTTTTTCAATGACTCCTGCTCCCAAACTATTAATGGCTTTAATTTTCTTTTCTGATAGTGGAGGATTAAACTGAATGGCATTTTTCTGAAGAAGGGCCAGTGGTACAGTCACTAATACCTGAAAGAAATCATTACAATCACAACAGTACCAAAACCTGAATACAGTACTTAAGCCTCACAGCATCCTCCTAACTATCTTGGATTATGCTAGTGGGATGCAGCATAACACACCAGACATTTCTAGATTAGTGTCTGGTTTTAGTTCCCATTAATGGGAAACACATGCCTTACATTCAGGTGAGAACATTCAGGACATCCCACAGTTCACTGATTTTAAGTCATAGTCTGATGAACTGCTTGTATTACAGTGGCTAACCATGCTACCAGTACTTCAGTAAGGATAGTCAATGGCTCTCAGATTAACAAAACTGTCTGCTTGAAATGAGAGCTAGATAGTCAGTGATTTGGTTTGGTTTGAATTCCTTCAGAGATTCCTTCTCTTTAAAATACACTCAGTAACACTGTTGATGTCAATCCAATCTTTATCAAGCTTATGTATAATTTTAAAAATTACTGAAAGCTAAATTGCTCAGCATGAAGAAGGTGGGGATACAAGGAATAAGAGAGACTGAGAAATAGGGGTTGTCAAATCCTGGAAATTTTAACACGATACACATGCTAAGGGGGTTGAGCAGGGAAAAAGCTGAGCAGGGAATGGAACTAGATAACATAAATGTCACTTCAAAGACCAGATAAAAATCCATTTGCTTCACATTTTTAGTACTGCCCTTTATAGTCCTTAGTTTTTCAAATGAACTCATACCCAAATCTCAAGCATGCTCACCAAAAATTAGGCTCTAGGGCACCCAAATAAAGGCCACTAAAACACATGAGTATTCATCTTTGAATGGGGAGAAAATGGACTAAATAGTAGTCTGAGAGAAAGAAAAGAAAAAAAAAGGACTGTGTGTTCTCTAAAATTTTTAGTCTTGAAGTATACTTGATACCTTTTGTGTTGTCCACACTGTTCCATCTGCAGTAGTGATCTGCACTTCTTCACCAGAATAGTCAATACTCTGAACCTATTGAAAGACACATTGAGAGACTGTACTACAAAATGTACATATGCAATGCAAATTCCAGCAAGAATAGCTAAAATAGCACTGGTCAGCAATCTAGAAAGAATAACACAAATTTCCAGAGAAATTCTGGAAGACAAAGAATAGCCTTATGAAGCTGAAAAAGAAAAATCTTCATGATTCTAACATGTAAGATCGTATCATAATATTTAAGCACTGATACTTAACAGGGAGAATTTCAGAATGTTAAAATTGTCCTCTTGGTTCATTTTAAAGACAAATTGAAACAGTCACAGGCACAGATTCACCTGGTCCCAAAGAATACAAATATATGACTGGGTGTTTCAAAGCAATCCAAGACAGGCACTGCATCAATGTTTTCTAGACTCACTGGGAAATTCAGCCGGATGTCCAGCCCTTCTGCCAACTTATCAATCACAGTTGAATATCCCACAGTTAGAAGAGTGTGATCTCCAGCAAACTGGGCAAAAAATTCATTGTGGTCCCACGAGCGTGCAGATACCTGTGGACAGAACATAACTGGCTGTTTCTACTGGCAAGGGGACATGGGTACTGTGACAAGTTCCACAGTTTAGAAGAAGCCACCCAAGACCCTTTACAACTTGGGAAAAAAAAGTCTATCACCAGAATTTATGGCAATACTGACAAAATCAAAATGCTTATTTACCTAGTGCTAGTATATAACATGAATTGCTGGACTAAGAAAAGTCATAACATGGGTTGGTCACTAGCAGGGAATTTATGGCTCTGCTCAGTAAAGAAAACAATGAAAATATTACAAAAATCCAGGTGAATTGCAGTGTATTTATTTCAGTTGTCTGTATCTAGCAAAGTAATCAGATTTTACATCCTTAGGACTTCATATAAAAATGGAAATAGCTTATTTCCCAACATGAAGAGGAAAATAAGACACAAAAAAATCTTAATTTGATGGAATTTTTCTGTCACTTTGGAGGTTGTTCCATGATAACTTTCATTGACCTTGTCCTCCAGCCCCTGCAACCTTATAGTTAATAAAACAGTGGTATTTGCACTAAGCAATTGCCACTTAGCAGTGAAAAATATGAAACAATTCTCAAACTAGTATTCAGATGCCAATTCCTATGATTGCAGATGCATAAAATCAATCATAAAATTTTGATTTTAAAATTGAAGGTAAGATAGATTTTTGCATCTTTCTTAATTCCCTTGGGTGCTTATGGAATATGAAAACTTGACCTATCAAAATATTTTCCAGTGACTGCTCTGGTATAGCATTGTCTTGCAGATTTTTGTTACGTTCTTGTGTGCTTCTCAGTTCAGATTTGTGCATCTGCACGTATCAGTCAGCTGTCCCACTGCTGTAGTACAATTGACACTAAATGTCTTTAAATTTAGCAACAGGACTGAGTAAACAATGTAGTGCCAACAATATGATACTTTTGTATTTCCTGGAGCTGCTTGGCTAAAACTGAAGTCCAGGAGTGCAGCCAAGTGTCATGTAGCCAAGAGAGTACCTAGGAGCGGTGAACTGGGGCTCACCACCAGCGGGTTGGAACACTTCAGGAGTTAAATGCCTTTATTCTCAATATACGTAGCAGGGTAGAGAAATACCTCAGTTTCTAAACAGAGCTGAAAAGAAGAAGTCACACCCAACATCTGAGAAAGAGTAACTCTCCTGTGAATCATATCACCCAGCATCTCAGCAAAATACCCAGCTCCCTTCTAACCATCTACTCTTAACTTCTACTTAAAGAGCATCTCACTGGAAGCACAGCAGGAGCTCCCATCAGACTCAACAAGGCAGTGCTGGAGTCAGTGTCTCAATGCTTTCCAACAGGCTATGGGTGTAGGAATAGTTAGGATAGCTGATTCTTCCTCTAGGGCCATAGAATGGATCAGGTGATTTCTCAGTGTTACTTCTGACTCTGTCTTCTGTGAAGCTCAGTCACTTCATAACACAGCTGTCAAAACTCACCTGAGAGAGATTGCTGCCACAGGCATATTCCAAATTACTGAGATGGAACTGCAGTACTTTTTCTTCCAGCTCACTGAACTGGATACCAGACTCTTGAATAAAGGCTTTATATATCTCTTGTATTTTTTCTGTGAAAGAACACATTTAAAATAAGAATATATGACAGCTTGTCAGAAGTGCTACTGCATTTCATCATGCTGTTCCCTGGATCACAAGATTTTCATGCTTATTGCTAATTTGTACAAAGATGTTTTTCTTCTCATAGAAAAAAAAAAAAAAGAAAAAAACCAAAACCACAAGATCTTTCCAGTGATAGAGTACAACTTTGTTGTTTACTCATAGGTTTCTGAGTGAGACAGGAGAGAAATTAATTGTTTAGCTGTCATCAATATACAGTTGAAGATTTCAGGTAAAATACACTTAAGGTAATGGAGGATCCTTGCAAATAAATCCTGATTAATTTTTACAAAATCAAAGAACTGAGAAATTTGATCTAGGGTTTACTGAAGAACATAGGAGTTACTAATTCTGTCTTACAGAATCCATGCTAAAGAGATTTGGGAGGCAGACATTTCTGAGCAAGTTTATTTTTTGCTGTTGAGTTTGCAAGCTGTAAGTGTGGTGGGAGGCGTTACCAATGGAGATGGGTCTATTCTTGCCAGCAGAAGGCTTTGATCAGGCTCTTTTTTTAGGCAGATTAGTCAAAAAATGTAAGAGCTAAGTCTAGCTATGGCCTGCTTCAGCCAGAAGCAAGTCTTTTGAACTGCCAGTGACACTAGTTATACTGAAAAAGCTACCTCAGGAAAACAAGATACAATATCAGAGGTATCTATTGGATTTAAGGTCAGGTGGACAGCCAGAGACTTCTAAAAACATCTGATGTAAGAGCCAATTTAATATAGAACTTTATGAACACAGCCAGCAAATTCACTTTGCAATACACGTCTCACTTACCGCCAAGAGGAACATCTTGATGTTGGGTTTTATCTTTTCTCCACTCAGAGACAACATCTAGGATGGCATTGAAATGAAAGTCCATACGTTTATCAATAGTGGGATCTGTTATCCTTCCACCTTCCTGGATCAAGTCACATTTCTCCCCTAGTTTGTGCATTTTAATGCCAAGCTTAAGAAAAAGACATTTTATTGCTTTTTTAAGTATGGAAAAACTACAGCACCCAGCCTGCTCAAAGATCCTTAACCTAAGGAGAGTGCCTCACATATAGTTGATACCATTTAAAAAACATCAACAACTTTATTCAGAGTAACTCCTGCTCTCTTCAAACTGGAATACCAACAATCCTTCTATCTGTTAATTGTCCACAAATTGGACTTTTCCCACTTTTCCATCCTTTCCTTTATTGGGGATTCACAAAAACTTCCTCTGGAACTTTCCTGTCAGGCAAGGGCTAGTACAAAAATTTAGTCTGATAATCAAACATGATGAACCAGTCTCCTTTATTTCTACCTCAATTTATTTTCTAAGTCACAATTAAAATCAGTTACTTTCTACAACTTTCTGGTGTCTTTGAGGCCCAAACAGTTCCCTGAATTCAGGAATTAACAGGATATTGCTTGCCAGTTAGCCACCAATGTTATTAACAACCAAGCAAAGAAAGAAATTATTTGGAATTAAACCTTGCTTTGCTTGTCCAACCTGCATCGAAAACACAACAGAGCTAAATTCGAATAAAGATGGTTTTGTGTTTTACAGAGTCAATACAGAAAAAATAGCACAAATATAGTGCTAATTTCTTCCTAGGGGCTTTTTACTTAGGACATCCTCCAGTGTTTTTCACATATCCTCACATCTCTCTAGGCTGTTAGTCACCACTGCAGATCTTAAGATACAGCTGTACTTTCAGTGAAAAATTACATTAAATGACCACAAAGGGATGAGTATCTGAAGTGTACCCAGAAGTCATTGTTCCCCATTTCATAAATAAAACATGATTGTTTTTAAAAACCAGAATTTCTTCATGGCACCATAGGGCACTAAACAATTAAAACATCAAGGTCTGGATTTGCACGTGTCTCTGAGGAAAACCCATACTCAGATTCCACACGGAGAAATTCAGATTCCTACCTCAAAAAAAACAAAACCAAACCAGCAAGTAATAAGAATTTTTAAAGAAATTGAACTGCAGCATGTTTGCATCAGTAGCAATTTAGTTGTTAGACACGTTAATCTTAACTAGTGCAGTATTTAACTAGAAATATCGAGAGGCGGCAAAGGCAAATCCATCACAAAAGCAGTAGCCTCCCACAATAAAGCCTTTCTCAGCCCTAAGGAAAGTTGCTGGGGACCTTTCATGTTACTGTCTCTAGAAAAGAGGAAAAAATGGTTTATTCTGGTTCTGAAGCTGGAGCCACCTTGCTTTTATTTACATAATGTGCCAGAAACCATTCTAGAGCCCTTCTCTGTTCCCAGCTGTTATCAAAGATATATTAGCAACAGGGAGCTTACTTACAATGCAGAACAGCATTTTAATCATGTCACAAGCAAAGGACTCCCACCCTTACCCAGCCATCTGAGCCTGGCTTTAACAAGTTTTTCACTAGTGATAATCATGACCACTGCAGGAACCCACTTGCTCACACATTAGTGCCATTGGGTTGTTGACACATCCATTGACGATTTGTGCACCTCTTCCAACTGTGACTCCTGTGAATGTCTTGTCGTCCCACACTCGGCCACCAATTCTGTCTTTAGCTTCTAAGATGATGACCTGTGGCAAAATTCAGCTTAGTAAATGGCAAGATTTAATTCTATTAAACATATCAGTTCAACTCCAGAGTAAAGGAGAAAACAAAACACAAAAAAAAAACCCCAAGCAATCCAGCAATGTTAGCAATCTTAACACTTTTTTTTCATTTCTGGATTACTTGTAATTAATTTATGCATTTAAATCATCTTAGAAAGGTTACACTTTGGGACATACACATATAAATATAACTGTTACTTTAGAAACAACCCTAACAAAAATAAGCCTTCTTTTTAAAAAAGCTGAAGATTTATTTTGGAAATCTCAAAATTGGAATTTAAGGCATGCTACAGGCTATTAAACGCAATGATCTGGGTGCAGTGTCTATACAAAATATATGCTTTGTGCTGTTTAATTTTAGATACAAATAAATGCTGGTTTTAAACAGCAGGTTTACTCAGTAAAACCCCAGATTTCACAGATTAATTAGGGTGCCCTATACAAACATGTTTGTAACAAGAATGTAGGCTTTTTCTTTTTGATGAACACTTTTCAGAGAGAGGAAGTTTGATTTTTTTAAGTAATCAAAGATACAAATACTACTAAAGCTAGTAAAATACTCTAAAGCTTCTTACCTTAATTCCAAAGTTGTGCAGTTGTCGGGCTGCTGCTAATCCTGCTGCACCAGCCCCAACAATAATGACAGATTTCTAAAAAATATTAAAGTATTTAAAAGTAGTTAGAAATAAAATAAAAATTGTAATTTCACTCTCATTTGCTAAAGGTAAAAATGTTTGTAGGTTTCAAAAGTCTAGGCTTTCTTGTCATCTAAAGTAATCTGTGATAACTTTTAAAGATGGCAGTGCATTTAATATAGAAAAAAGATCAGTGGTAGCTTTGAAAATAGGTCGTTTTTAAGGATTTCAAAAGAAGATGCCTCAAGTTTTTTTAAGAGAAAGAGCTGAAGTAACAAAAAGTAACAAAGGTAGGAATCTAATTGAATTTATCAGACAAGAAACATACATACCTTGTAAAGATTTAAATCATAGATTGGATTGACCAGTAAAAACTGTTTTATAAATTAAAAAAATCTACAAATACACTTTCCAAACATGTCTTAGAATTTCTAGGAGATATATTGTTACAGTAAACAGTAATTTAATAAGTTTTGAGTGCTATCTAAAAACTTGCTAGTCATAAACATGTTCCCTGTTAATCACAGTTCTTGGAAACCAACCTGGAACAGCAGTTTCCTCATCTATGGAAGCAGAGGCATATTATAGGAGCCACAGAACCTGTATATTTTTCACACAGTTCCCATCCATTTGAACAGCACATTGGAAGCACAAATCCATGGAAATGAATTCCACAGATTTTAGTGGGAAAAAATCTTTTTTGGAAGGAGTCTGATGTAGTTTCCATACCCATTGAAGGCATAAGAGAACAATGTTAAAAACTTTCCGCATATTAGGTTTTAGATGTAATTTTACCTATCATTCCATCCATTTATGTAAATGAGCCAAAAAAGCCAGGACCAAAAAATTATTGCATGAACCATGTAGTTTTATAGCACTAAAAATATAGGGATTATTACAGTGACTTACATTGTGGTATTCCTTAGGAAGAAGGTGCTGGTCAGGACTGACTGACAAAATCCCTGTATTAATTAGCCCTTTCCTTGTCATAAAATACAGGATCCTCTCCATTTCCTGTACACAGCGGATCCTCACAAGTCCCCGAACGATTATATGATGGATACATTTTTGCGGGGTGAGAGCCTCCTGCAAAGGAGAAAGGAAGAATAGAAATTGTTGATTTTCTAATATTCCATTTATTCATACGTTTACATCATATTTAAACTGTAAACCAAATGGTAAAAAATCATGCCTCAGGCTTCTGAGAGCATTTAAAAAGAATTTTTGTGGAAATTTCTTGTTAGCGAGCTTTACACACAGTAAGGTAACAATTTATTAAGTAAGATTAGCATGGAATAAAACCAAATGAGTCTACAAGAGATTTTTGATAACTCCATGGTGTTCCATTAGTACAGGAATGGTATTGAAATGGATTCCCATTTACAAAATGAATCTACATAGTGGCAATGTTCACAATGGCATTCCAGTAAAATCCATTGCAAAATGGCATTCTGAAGGAAAATGAGATTAATATGCAAAACCTTTCACATAAACCTTTCACATATGCAGACATCCATATCAGAAAGCATTGGTATGTGAAACTTCAGGAGTTCTCTTGAAGGCAGTGCCAAGAAGAGAATCCCCATACCAGAAAAGCTGCTATTATTTTTAAACAAACAAATTAACTATCAGCATCTCTTACCTTGCAGTTTGTGTACCACAAAGCCAAAATCAAGTTCCTCAACGCCAGGTACATGGTAGGGTCTCGTGAATATTCTGGGAACTCATAGAGCTCATCCAGTTCCATGACATCTGGCCTCACACAAAGTGCTTTCCCACATTCATTGGGCTGGTAAAAAGGCTGGAAATACTTGTTCATGCCTGCAACTGCATAAAGAATGCACCAGGAATTAGTTGTACTCCATCATATCTTCATTGTGTCCTTCTCCCTCTAAAACAATCCACTGACCTCACACAGATAACAAGTAAGGAAGCTTTTCAGCCTCTAGGAGCCCCCAGAATGATTTCATTTACATGGCTCTCCTCCCTCCTGCCCTCTAGGCTGTGCATTAATTATTGTCCTGTTGCCTCATGGGTACTCCTTGGACCTATCAGCTGAAGTTTTGTCAAAGAAATAGTAACATTTTATGGTGCTCCAATGCCATGAGGAGTCCAACAAGGAGTAGGATCTAAATTCAATTTGAGGACTAGCATCACTGTGGAGACTCAGGCAGTACTCTGAACTCCTTTCTTCTTCAACGCCCAGTACTGCCCAGAGGGGGTAATAATTAATAATCTTCCACATTAGTATTGGTAGCTCTATGTAATGAAGTTTTCTGTTAAGCAGATATAACATCTCTTGAACATTTGAACAGATTTATTTTCAGCACCTAAGGAGAACAAAACCTGCTAAGACAACACAGAAGCTGAAATTTCCTCAAAGCACTCTCTCTGAGATGAGTATGACAATCCTGAATTACCCTTCTCTATACCTGAGTTATTCTGCCAATCTGCACTCCCAGGCTGTCACTAGCAATTACAACCCAAAAAAACCAAAACAAACAAACAAACAAACAAAAAAAAAAACAACAAAAAAAACCTAAACAGAATCTGAATGCCTTAAGAAATCAATTTATTTTCTTCAAAGCCCCAAAGATCCATGATATCAAAACTAGCAGAATCCTGGGGTAAAATTTTGATAAATTTTCATTTCCTTAAGAATGTAAACAGTCTTTAAGGACCCGCATGGTAATTTCTTGTTTCTGTACACAAATGACAGTGGCACACAGAAAGCCTCTGCAGTCTGTGCTTACTCCCTAAAGAAAAGCTGTAAGAAATGTATTACCTTTAAAATACAAACAAGCAAATGGCAAATGGCATCAAGCGACAGAGGCAGTCACACAGAGACTGTGTATTAGTGCTGAGAACAGAACCAGTGTTTTGAATCAGGGGAATTAATGTGCCTTATAAACTCAGTTATAAGACAAAATGTATCACACCTACACAGAGCCCTGCAGATGGCCCTTACCAGTCACATTAGGCACGCTCTTTAGGTGCTCTAACTTCACAAGGTTGGATTCACCAGGTAACCGATTAGTGCTGGTACAGGATGGACTCATGCCCACGCAGTCTGGATAATATGCAGCTAGAAAGGGAGCTGCCACACTGTCTTTCAGCAAAGGAGGGAGTATGAGCATGGAGTACCACCAATGGTCTGAAACTTCAGCCACTCTCTGGCCAAGCGGAGAAGTGAAGGAAAGAGGGGAGAAAAGAACATGTCAGTATTTTAAAAACGTTGGAAAATGAACCAATTTCCCCCCTCCCTCCAAAACTGAGACCAAAAAGCACTAGAAGTACCAATCTCAAAATTGCAAGTCATAAAGACATTTTCTCTCCCTCTTTCCCCTTCCTCAGCCTGACACAGAAAACCTGTTGTATTGATCTCTTCTCAGACATGGAGCTGAAACTTCACAAACTCCACATCACATGGAAAGCAAACAAATGAGACATGCCATAACATGTCTATGCCTTATCAGGCCCTTCATAAAACATTTACAGTCACTTATGCATCCAGAAATCTGAACTTAGAACTAAGTCCACACTAAGTGATTAATTTAATTTAGATTCTGCTATCCCCATCAAAGACCTTCTAGAACCCTAAGAAGCACTAATGATTCACCCTTAATTTAGAAGTCAGACATGCATTAGGGAAACAAAGCCACAAAGCTTCTGCCAGAGTCAACAATAAGCTTCAGTGTGTTCCCTGTAGAAGTACCCTGTAGAACACACAGAAGTACCTCACGTATAGTTGTGAACATGGCTTATTGAACAAAAGTTTATATGAAATCAGAAATGCAAGGTGACATGATCACAAACCCCTTGAAACACCAACATACATCTTGTATGAACATGTTGTACTACAAGGGAGAGGAGACAAAACATGCTCAGGGGTTCTCTTGCAGTCTTCAAAAAAGTGATACTAGCTTGACTAAAGATAGGAACCACCTGAAAGACAAGGAAATTTTAGGATAGGGAATTTTACTTGAAAGCTGGCAACTGAATACTATTTTGCCTGATGAAAAATGAGAATTAGGAGAAAGCTTTGAGTCACAGGCCATGACTAAAGGACACCACAAACCACTTGAAAGCTACTTAGTATGGTAAGGGAAAAGAGGAAAAAGATGAGAAAATAAAAGGCCCTAGGCTCTGTTGCAAATAGTGTCTCTCAGTTTCCTGAGCAAAATGCATAAATACTGACATAACTGGCCAAAGAAGCAAAATAAAAAAGGAAATAAATATGGCATGCTTCAAGATTGCTTTCATATTCTAGGACAAATGGGGAGGAACAGCCACTACTCACCAAGTCCTCAGGCATGGAACACTGGTCTGAGCCCTCAGTCTGAAAGAAAAGGGAGTAGTATGAGAGCTATTCTTAAGCTGTATGGAAAAAATTAAGTATAAAGCTTTTCTCTAAATTAAAAAAAACACAAAAATGTGCTTAGTGTTAGCCTTCTGTAGTACACATGATTGTTAAAAAAAATTTGAAATAAAAAATTTTTAACCTACAAATAGAGAAATTTGTAGGTTAAAAACACAGCACACCATAAAGCTAAAGCACTCTAAAAATGTTTCTCATTTGTTAAGACAGTTTCTACTGATCAGACATTAAAATATACATTCTAGTCCATAAAATGGGGTGGAACACTGAAACAAATTCAGAAAAAACCACAGAATTTTATAGAAAAATTCTGGGAATATCCCACATTTTTCCTGAGCAACTCTTCTAGTCTAGACTATAAAGGAGAGTTTCTTATTTATTTTAAGAGTATCTTTATTACAGAGTTTCAAAATTTAATGCTGACCCTTCAGGTTTTCATATGGTCACTATTTTCATGTTATGTTTTTTCATGTTATAAGTGCCATACAGATTCTATGGCACTTTAAGGACTCTTTCAAATTTCAGGAGTTATCTTCATGCCAAAGCTGAAACTTTTTATGTAAAGTTCCATGACAGATTTGATAGCAATTAGGAAAAGCTCATTGAGCTTTTCAAATGCTTTCCTCAATAATGAAAAAAGGCCACACAAAACTGAAATGAGAATTTTGGTGTATGTCTATTTTGTACATGCTGATAATAATCCCCTAGCTGAAGGATTTTACAATTGACTGTGCAGACAAAGATACTTCTTTCTTGATATTTCCTGACAGAAAACAAAAATTCCAAGCAGCATGTAGGCCTGTCACTGTGCAGCTCTCCAGTCCATCAGACTTTCATTTTGACATTAGAGCAAGCAAGCATTAATTTCTGCAAACAAGAAATACCAACTTGTTACGTTTTGATATGAGCAAAACTTGTGTGGTACCTTGGTGGAATTGTTCAGTTTCATACCACATCTGTAGGTTTTTGCTATTTGTGGTGTCAGTTGGATTTCCTTTGTCAGCTGACGCCATTTACCACATTCTGGCTTTGTGCACTGCACCTACATGTCAAAAAACAAACATGTTTTTACTTGTTGCTTGTGATTACAGATAAGATTAATGCAACTTAAATAACCAATTAGAAAGGAGCCAGACGTGAGAAAGTTGTAAAATATAATCGTTAGATATGTTCTTGTGTAATCAGGTCATAAGGAGTGTTTGATCTACAGAAAACTGGTACCCATTTCTGCAAAAATGAATATCTGCACAGAACCTAAGGCCAAAATTAATTCAATTTCCCATTACTGTGGTCTTCAGTAGACTTTGCAAGCATTACTTCAAAAATATATTCTTCTTCACTTACAGAAAAAACAAAAAAAAATCAAACAAAACACCACTACCATCAAACTTCCTTCCATTCCCATCTTTTTTCTGCTCTTTTTCCCAGGGAAATACAAAATCTGATTTCAAAGTCTTTCACACTCATACTTTTCCTGCCAAATCTTATTCTACATGAAAATCACAGCTGCTGCTTCACTGAAAAGTAACAGAAGATTGGTCTTTGTGGGGTGTGGAGAAAGTCTCCAACAGTGGAGGAGCTGATCAGAATTTTTTTCTTGAGCTTTTTCACAATCCTCTAATACTAGGGGAAAAAGCCCACAAAAACTCAGCTGACCTGCTGCTTGAACAGGAACACATCAGAACATCACATTCCTATTAAATAAATCACCTTTCACCTTACCCAGTAAGGAAGCTGTTGATCAGCCATAAAGGCTTTTGGACTGGGCTCACTTTTACCATTGCTTGTCCAAATTCTTTTCCAGGCAGTGTATTTCTCATAACCATCTTTATGGCTAAGAAGAAAGAGAAAACAGCAAGCAGTCAGAAAATTCAATATATAGTTCGCTTCAAGCAATAGCAGTTACACTAAAATTAAACATTTTATATAAGGACAGAGAAATAAGTCTGTAGAGAGCACTTTAGTTCTGCTGTTAAAAAGAGAGAATCATGGTTCTTACGACAGCAATAAATTGCATCCTGACCATTATGTCCAGTTGCTTATGAGCCCAATTCCTGGTATCTAAGGCCTAGACTGAGTGATGGGTACTGCTGAGCACATAAGTACACAAAAGTCTTGGTAGAGCTGGATGTAACTCCCACTCAAAGGGGAAAGCGCTTGGAGCTGAAAGCACTCTGTCAGCCTAACAAGAGTCTTCATGGTCACTGAACTGCAATAGTTAAACTGATTTCTAATTGCTCTTTATTGTACTGCTTTAGAGAGGCAAGGTGTCCCAAATACACAGCGTAAAGTGAACATATAAAGGAAAACGCATTGACTCATAATTGTTCTCATAATTTAAAATTCTCTGACATTGTTTTTAAAAAAGACAAAAGCTTCAGAATAACTGCATATGCAACCAGCCTGCCTAAACTAACCAGTTTTGTTCACACTACCCTGTTTAAGTTGATTAGTCCATACAACACCTGCAGTTTTATCATCAATTTCTAAGCCTCACTCTGACCAAAGCAAGTACAGAGGACTAATCTTTGTATTATGTTTATGTACACGATGTTTCAACACGTGTAACAACTGCCAAACTTTAATAAGATCTGAAAGGACACAACCGTAATTGGTAAATCTACCTTCGGTAGTAGTGGTCAAAACATTCGTTGCAGAAGTGTTCCCCACAGGACAGATGATACCATCTAGACGTATACCCATTTTTTGCACATCTGTAATGCAGGAGACATAGAAATAGTTTTATAGTACATTTAGGGGGAAAAAAAAATCTTTCTATTAACAGTAGCACATCCTAGAATGGGAACAAAATACTCAGAACAAGCCAGGGCTTTATGTTGCATTCATGAAGGCTGACTTACACATGGCACTACAGCCATACAAATAACAATAAGGTCATTCCAATTGTCTCAAACATTTCCAGTTTCCAAACTAAGCAACACCAGATGCAAGGGAGGCAAAGTGTACACCATGTGCAGTTTTATAGTTGGTCTGGCTTTCGGCAGCCTCCCTCTAACAATGGTCAACTGAGCCTGTCTTTAGTACCCTATAAGCAGGCATTTCCTGAACATGAAACAGTGAGTGTGTGCTGTGACACACTAAGCATTTTGGAAACGTGTAAGATGACAAAGCTCCTCTCCACAAGAAATTACAGTTCCTTTACTTTGTTGTATTTTCTTCCAATAATAGTGCAGAGTTGGGAGGGATCATTTAAATCAGAATTTTTCTTGTACATGTGATCAATTAATTCATAAGTCATTACAATGTCCTGTCCCCAGAACAACTGACAAAACTATAAAGGCAAATCTGAACACAAAACAGATGTTCCCTATTTTTTTCTCATGAACAACATGTGATTTTAACTCAGTGAGACAAAACCCTAAGGAAGCAGTTACACATTCTGAGCATTTGTTCTTTACCAGTCTCAAAAAGAAATATCCATTACAAAGATTACATTCATCAGATAAAGCAATTGTTCTTCACTTAGAATACTCTCATTAAACTCAATGAAATTATTCAAGATAAATGCACGAAGTAAAAAGCAGTGACCTAAGCTACTAACTCAAATAGCCATGAAATGAGCTCATCTCAAACAGATAAAGTTGAAAGTACGTACGTGGCGAGGGGGGGGGAAGGTGAAAATTGAAATATTAAAATAACAATTCAAGAAGATGAGTAAGCAGTATGCATTGTTTGCTAAATAAAAACTGTAATATAAGCCATGCTGATCTCACAGGTGCTCACTTCCCAGACAAGTCTCTTAGGCAACTGCCAAAACACTTGGCTTCTCTATGAAAACATCCAGAATACATTGACTTCCTGCCACCAAAGAACAATCCATGGATATAACTAAATGAAACACATAATTAGTTTTATTTATTTTTCAGTGCTATAAAGAAGGAAAGTACGTCTCAATTATCAGGGCAGGAGGAGTGCTACATAACTACAGTGTGCCTGATTCATAATGAGGTCTAACATGTTGCCTGTTATAGGTATACTTTGCCAGTATCATGCATTCAAAACCACCAAGGTCAGAATGCAAAAGCACTTGTGAAAGTGCAGAGGAAGTGTACAAAAACAAAGAGTTCAGTTAAGTATGACTATCTCTCCTGCAACCTAAAATTTCAAGGCTACAATCCCACCTCAGACTGCAAAGCATTCCAGTGAAGGAGTGGTAAAGACTTTCTACAGTAAATGATGGTTTCATTTTCCATCTTGAAAGCAAGTTTAGCTTTCTCAGATTTCACTAATATGCTCTCACTTTCACAGAAGCAAGGCATGTTCCAGAGGACACCATTAATAACGTAAATAAGCATATCCCAAAGATACTCTGTATCTGAATTAGCAACTTGCACAGGAGAAAGTTACTGACAACAGGAATAACTTGTGACATTTTCCTGGCACCTTAAGACTCCTATCTTTCAATTCTCCCTCTACATTTAGATATGAAGGAATTTTTCAGAATATAGTTAGAATCCTAAACTTCAGCTGCAGATTTAGAAAGTCCATGAAAAATGCAAATAAAAAGTAGCAAACCTTTCTGCTGCACTGGCAAAGCAAACGGGACATGTTGCAGTGCATCCAGCTTTTTCACACTTTCTATATTTCTTCTCTGACGCTTCATCATCATCATCTGCTGCTTCAGCTGCTTTCTTCTTCACCTAATACAGAATAGCTGGAATCTGACCATAAATGACACAAATGCATCTTCCACAAAGCAGCATTCAGACAGTTTTGCAGCTTGTGAGTGGCATCCCATAGTTAAAACAATCCTAATGAAAATCTTTGTAACCATTGTAAACTAGCTGCAGCATGAAACAGCTTTCAAATTAGGTCAGATTTTCCACTAAAAAAAAACCCAAACAAAAACCCACCAAAAAACCTCCAAGCCCATAGTAAGACTGGAAATATCATTTCTATCTAAAAATTTCTTGTCTTGGTCTAATTGATGGCACTGAAGAAATTTTAAGCAAAGCTTCCAGTTTAAATAGTATTTTAAGCTCCCTTGTGTTAATGAGTCAAGCCTTATGCATTCATTTTATTTCTCATTTGGAAATTCTCCTCTTTCATAATACTTATTGATATTAATTACAAGTGGCAATCCTATCTGTGCCTTGAATAAAATATCAATGTAGGCTTAGGGCATTTTTTGGATACAAAACTGTATACCAAATGTCTTTTCTGGGCCTCAAAGGTACTGTGTATTATGTTGGTTTAGGCCTCTGTCTGGATGGGCAGACAGCTTTGTCTGACTTTGTCAAATTTGTACAGCAATCTGTGATTGTCTTTTTAACACATTAAGTACTTACAGGCTATATAGAGTATGTATCTTTTCTGAATATTGTTTGAAAAATGAGACACTTGACTTGCTTATTCACAGAATTAACTCATTCTCCTTCTCTGTGGATAAGTAGTCTAAGACCTAACTTACCCACAAGGAAGCCCACTTTCTTTACAAATGTCAACAAAAAATAAAAAATAGCAAAGTACAAATGCATGTGTTTTTAAATTATTATAAATACCTGTCTTCCAGAACTCCTCACAGGAAGGTTGTCTGGAGACTGATCTGAAGAACATGCCTTTTTCTTCGTTCGTACCCTTCCCGTTGACATTGTATTGTTAGATCTGAAAAAAGGTAGGCAATAGTTAATTAATTTAAATTGCTTGACTTTGCAGAGCTAATCACAGCCACTCACAATACTACTTTTCACAGAGTTACCTAGGTAAGAATCTGTTCAGCTTCACTGTTAATTCGAGAGGAAAATGGGAATGAGGCATTACGGGAAAGGAACAATACTACTATTTTAAACTAAATTCGTCGTTAAGATTAGATCCCTGAGTACATCTTGACAGGCTGTTCCAGATCAGCATATCCTGGATTTCAATAATCTGATTTGCACTACATGAAGACCTGGACTGGAATTTGGGTTGCAAAGTGAACAGACATCAGCTCAATGCTGATGTAAGCAATCAAATACCACTCGGAGTAACACTCATCCTGCTAACTACTGATTCATTGTCAGCAAGAGATTTGCACTGTAAAGCACTTTTCCAAACAGTGTACTGAAGAGATGTTTAGTACCAGATGAACAACCAGTTCCAAGACTTGCACAGCCTCCTACGAAAAGAGATCAGAATTTGAAGTCTAGGCTGCTATTATATTGCAGCTGTGATTGGAATATTACTAACACTTAAGTGTTAAGTATTCTATTGGACAAAATAAAATATTTACAGCAGGAGAGTGCTCTGTAGCTGTCTTTGACAGCATTGGTAGGAGCACAGAATGGACCACAGTTAACCATGCAAACTGGAAACCATAGAGTGTGAGAAAGTATGATGCAGAAATATGAAAGCATATTTAAAATCAAAGGCATTCTTTTCACAGGGAATAAAGCACAAAGACAGCCTAGAGGAAGAAGTAAATCTAAAGAGTGCTCTACAACATACAGAAAAGAAGTGGAAATTAACCCCTTGTACTACAGCACTGCATCATGAATGTTATTTTGTTGTAATAGGGATCAGTTTGTAATTATGTTTTTGGGAGGGTTTTTTAATATATATATGAGACTTCTCAATTCTCCCTGTTTCAGGATGCAACCTCCTTATTCAAGCTGTCAGTGATGGACAAGGCAGCAGTATCTTCGTTCAGAAATTCTGTCAAAAGTCAAGGTAACAGGAGGAGAGTGAGAATTTTTACAAAATTTTATATTAAGCTGATTCAAGTCAAGTAAACTGGTGCTTCATTCTCCTCTCAAGATAGGAGAAATTATTTGTGAGAGGAAGAGAAATCACATATGAGAAAAATTAGTTCAAACAACTCAATACAAAATTAAACTTTGTTTCTTGCATGTATCACTTCCAATTACAACTAGCCAGAGGTAGGAAAAAAGTTATTAAGTCAATCTCTAGTAAACTCCAGGGGAAAAAAAAAAAAAAAAAAAAAAAAAAAAAAAAAAGGAAAAAAAATTAGCATCACTTCACTATAACTTACCACTGTATGGGGGTGTATGAGGTTGGAGAGTAAAGAAAACCAACCCATTTCATTTACATGAAATTTCCCTAAACTGCTGCATAACACCCCAGAAAATGGTGGCTTTTTCTCCTAGAAAAAAGAGAAAAAGCCACCATTATTTATGTATCAGTGGCACAACAATATCTCTCTGTGTCACATAATCTTCTGATGGTAAATAATCGTTCTGACATGCCATGGTCCTTACAGTCGGAGGCTTCCAACTGAACAAGGAGTGCTGAGCAGGGCAGCAGGTGACTAATTTTGGTGACCATCAGGTGATCACAGTCACCTGCTGCTATGGGGCCCTTTTATCCAAGAAGGTAAAAGAACATGCAAATTTTGCTTTATGTATGTGGGGAGTAGAAAAAGTGTCAATCACTAAGAAGTTTGGTAAAAATATTTCAGATTCAGAGAGGCTACCTGTTTTGAAAGGCAGAGGTCAGTTGTACAGAATTGCAGACATATTTTTGCTCTTACCCTTTCAATAAGGGTAAGAGGGAGGTGCAGAGAAAGGGAGAAAAACATCAGGTGTATGATAGTTTGTGCCCACTTCCCCTGACAAACCAAAAAACACCCTCCCAAAAAACCACAAATTTTTATAGAACAAACAAACATGGCTTACTCTATGAAGCTTTACATGACTTTGCATCCTATCCTGTAGACATCTTACTGGCTGAGAAAATAAGCCCTTTAAAAGGAGAGGGATGCATAATGCGCAAATGTCACATTCAATAATGTTTCATCCGTCTGTAATGCTTGGCCTATATCGGAAAGCTTTGTGGGGTTTACCTGCACAGTTGGCAGCAAGTTTGTCTTTGGGGAAGAGAAAAAAAATTAAGAAAAGAAACCACACAGACACACACTGTCAGAGACGGGGAGGAAGCGAGAGCAGCCTGATGAACACAGCGAGCGCACACACCTCTAAAACTCAGCCCGAGTCAAGCGGCGGCGCCCAGCCCCGCCGGCCGCGGCTGACAGCGCC
>VZRH01004152.1:122795-136044 GCA_013397555.1 Urocynchramus pylzowi | reverse complement strand
GGGACCTGCGGCCGAGCAGGTACCGCGGCTGCCGCTGCCCGGGCGAGGGGCGGCGAGGGGGGTGGTGCTGAGCCGCCACGGGTCACCCCGCGGGTCCCCCGGCCCCAGCAGCCGCTCGCCCCCGCCTTCTGCCCGCCGGTTTCACGGGAGAGAAAAATCTCCCTCCTTCGTTACCGTGGTAGGGGGGCTTCTCGATGGGTGCGAAGAGGGAGGCCACCAGTGCTGGACAGGCGCGTTCAGCCGCCCTGGGAAACGGGGTCTAGCCCAGGCTGTCGGGAGCAGGAGTGTGCTGATTGCTCTGTCGAGTTTGGTACATTGCGACTGTCACCAAATGGTGATCTCTTGAGATTTACTAAATTTTTGTCCGGTTCGAGGAAGTAAGAACTAGTTCCAAACTATGCATCGGGTGGGGGTAATTCTTCTCTCTTTTTTCACAGCTACAAGCACTCCCTGGAGACATGGACCACTCAGAGGATGCATCCGGGCTCCTGGAAGGCTCTGATGTTGGGTCTCAGAAAGAGAGAGTTGTGACAGAGGAGGAATGGCTACAAAAATGGGAAATGGGTAACATCGGGTTTCACAAGGAAGAAGGGCATCCGTACGTGACTTCACTCTTCTGCCTAAGCTGTTTTAAGTAATGCCATGAGATGACTGGCTTGGCTCATTCGGGAAACTCTTAATTGAAAATGGAACAGTTTCAAAAAGCAAATTATCTTACATGGACACAGCTTGAAACAAAAATTACTGTAGATATTTTTGTGACCTGCATTTGTCAAAGGACAGAGAAAAGAAAGTATTGAAATTAATTTAGAGCTTTTGCTCTTGAATCAGGTTTTAAACCTTAGAGCTTGGACAGTTTGGCTAGAAAATCTTAAATTTTGTGAGGGAGATGCTTTGTTTCACATAGTTTCACATGCACTATTGCTCATGTGAAACTGGGCCTTGAAACAATGTGCAGAGGGCCTCAGAGCAACTGCCATGCAGTAAAAGACAAGGACCTAAGAGAACAAACCTGATTATATAGTCTTTCAAGACCTGTAAAAGTGATTTGCTAGATGCAGAATTTTCATAATCTTTCTGTTTAAAATCTCTGTTATGACCCTCTTAGAGGTGGGATGGTTAGACTGTTTAGTTGCAAAGACAAACAGAAAATAGAACAAACAGAAATGTGTTGATTTCTGAATGACATGAAATTTACTGTCTTGCTATGTAAGTGGAAGGTGAATGCTTTTATTGTATGTTTTTATTTCTAATGGTGTGAAGCAGGTTGAGCTAATAATATATGTGCCATTGTGGAGTTTTCATGCAACCTGACATAGTGTGTAGCACTTGGCTTTTCATGTGCCAGCACAAATACTCACAGAGTTAAGTAAAACATGTCTGTTCTTCTGCAGGCTTCTCCAAAAGTATCTGGATGTTCTTTTAAATGGGAGGAGTGGACTGAGGATATTTTTCCCACTTTGTGGTAAAGCAGTAGAGATGAAATGGTAAAACACAAATAATAAGAGCAAAAATCTTACTTGTTGTGGGGAGGGAAAGGGGGAATTCCCAACCTTATACTGGCCAGTAGAAACGTGCAATATTTCCACTGCTAGGAAAGCAGTGTCAGTGGAAGCTGAAGGGAGGAGGAGGCTGGTGTTTTGTTTAGTAGCATCAATTGAATGGATAAGGTCTGATCTGAAAGTCCTACTGATTGTCCCAAGTTCAGCTTGCGGAATACTGAATGGATTTGGGGAATACTTAGATGGACAGAGTGACTGAAGCTATGCCCTTACCACAGCTGCTTTTTGTAGCAATGCCAGTTTAAATTGTCCACAGTGAGGTCAGTTGTGTTAGACAACATTTTCAAGGCACCATTTGGCACGCCACTCCGGAAATTTAAGTGATTTGGGCTAAATGTAACTTCCTCTTTTTTATATTTCTTATTTTACTTTTACCTTTTTTTTTTCTTTTGGAAAGGGGTGGGAGGGGGGGATGAGAAGGGAGTGTTGTATTTAAAAGTAGGGCCTATATAAGCCAGTGATTTTCTTGGAGGGAAGGAACACAAACCAAAACCTGCACTGCATCTTCAAGTAATGCAGCTATCAGGTTTTATCACAGTACCTACTTCTTAGGCTGACTGTGGGCTCTGACACACATTTTGTTGTGTGTTTTGCTGAGCTGCAACAGTGCAGAAGTTACCGCACCTCCTTTGCTACCCATTCCTGCCAAGCCACAGAGGCAGCTGGGTGGACACTGTGTCTCAGACACCTCAGTTCAGAGCACAGAACCTTTCTGAAATGGACAGTTTCTCAGTGTGATCACCTCTGTTTTCACCGAGTTAGTAGAAATAAATGAATAATTCATTAAATCTAAATAAACCATGTAAGTTCTCGTCATCTGTATGCTGAGTAGTGCTGATTTAAGCTCAGATCATGGAAGGGAAGTGTTCAATATTATGTGAACACTTCAAAAAGTCAGAATTAGACATATCAGGGCATCCTAAAACTAGGCTTTCCAATGAATAAATTATGTATGGGAGATAAACATTTTGCCCGGCCTGTGGGCCTAATGTAAACCTGGGCCTTCTCTCTCTTGTGTGCAGGCTGGCGGACATGGGGCACAGTGTTGTTGGTGTGGAAGTCAGTGAGCAAGCAGTGAAGGATTTTTTTTCAGAACACAGTCTGCCTTATTGTGAGGAGCCAGTCCCTGAGATTTCAGGAGCAAAAATGTTCCAGGTATGTCAAATGGTCTGATGTGGTTAATCATGCAATACTGGCATAACTGAGCAAACAAGTCATTCTGCTTTTATTCATCTGTTTTACTGGTAATCATTCACCTCTCCTGAAGAGGTCTAAAAGGAAGCTCTGAGTTGTTTTTTTGGACTGAGAAGTTATTCTTCTAAACTTCTTACTTACTACTTTGGCCTTCTTATGACAGTGAAGCACCTGAATGTAGAAGAAATATATTTTAAAACTGGAGGCATGCCTTGATAGATTGATAAAAGTTGCATGCCTTGGTAGATTAGAACCTCTCTGGAGGGGATCAGAAGAATTACCTCAGTAAACTAAAACTAAAAATGTTTCTCAGTGTTTTTCCCCATTGCACATAAATGCATTTTAAAAATTTCATTTTTATTAGTGTATGGGTATATTTTAAGATGTGACGTATAAATATATACTTACAAGTGCATATTTAAAGATAGTTAGCTGATAAGGATTGTTTTCTTTGCTTTTATTGTAGAGTACCTCTGGCAACATTTCCCTCTACTGCTGCAGTATTTATGATTTGTCCAGGTAGGAATACTCATAGTGTTTTACAATTCTCCATAATTGAATATGTATTAATACTGTCCAATACTATTATTTTATTTGAATCAGGCAAAGATTTGTCGGGTCCTCTTAAGCAAACTCATATTAATTTGTATGAGAAACTTGAATGGCCAATCTCCAACAAAAGTCTAATTCTGTTGTTAATCGTTAAGGATGACAACTAATTATCTTTAAATGGGCTTCTTATTCCAAGCCATTCTGTGAAAGTTATCAGAAAACATTTTTGCTTTTACAGTTAAACCAAATTATCTTTAACATTACTGATTAATTCTGTGAAGCACAACTTTAGCACAATCCCTTTCTCAAAGTAACTTCGTAAAGAGAATATTTCCAGAGGTGTCTTAGCACAATAGTTCACTCTTCTTGCAGTTCTTAGTCAGATGTGATTTTTTCCCTAGATTATAAGGTTTTGGTGAAGTTTTTTGTGTTTGTTTGCTCTTCTTACAAACAACTGTTAGGCACAAGAATTTGTCTCATGTCTCTTCAGTAGGAAGGAGGTAAAATCTTAACATTTACTTTGATGGGCTTTCCAGAACTAGTACATACAAGTGCAATAGGTAGTTCAGGACACCAGAACACAAAGTTTACTATATGATCTTTTTTTTTTTTCAGTCTGCCAAAACACTGGGAAAAAAGTCTTTTAGACAGTAGACCATGACTGTGAATTCTGCTTCTGCAGCTGACTCCGGTCTGTTTGACTGGTGTATATATGTAACTAGTCTTGCAAAGTGTCGAACAGATGGGGTGTGTGTGAATGTGACTTTGTAGATACTGCCTGGTTTCTTGTCCCTCCAGTGTAGTTACTTGCTACACTGTAGATCCCTTTAAATCTTTCTTGCTTGTGAGTTGACAAGTTGCCCAAGGATTGCTTAAGCTTCTCAAAACTTTTTGAAAAATTCAGTCATAAATTTTGTAGCAAGTAGTATGGTGAAACTTGTAACTTCTATCACAACATGGTGTAATAATACTTTGAAGTAAACAAAATTAGGTAATTAGTGACAATTTCAGTGCATATCACTGCTCCAGTACATAGTTTGTTGTCACAAAATAAATTGGCAGATAGACATTCTGGATGTAGAATGAACTGTATTCCTAACATCAGTCAGCAGATACCTGTGACTAGAAAAATGCACACACACACTTCTAGTTTCTGTATACAGACAATTTGATTAATTACCCAGTAATTATGGAAATTAAACTTATTTTTCTCTTGCTGAGGCTGGCCTACTAACATGTCCCTTTCATCTCCATTAGCCTAGCATTCATTAGAAGAAAACTTGGATGTGCTCCTGACCTTTGTCAGAATGGGACATTTCAAAGACTCTTGCTAGTTAAAGAGTAACAGGAATTACTGCTCTTTCTGGGAATTCTGGGACATATGTAAAACAGTTATATTACACAATTACTGTACCTCCTAATACAATTATGGCTGCAAGACTTCAAAAGAAAATAAAAAATTGCATTTACTGAAACTACTAAACATATGCAGAGATAGAAATTCACAAGTTTACTCTTAAATCCAGTGGGTTTTCTGCAGATATGTGAATTTCTATTTACATGTTAAATTTTGTTAGATGTAGTAGTACCTAACCGATGCTGAATGCCGTATAAACACATAGCAGTGTGTTACAGTGAAAGTCCTTCCTCATACCTTAGCTTCATCCTGACTCCACATCAGGATGAAATACAGCTGTGTGCCTTTTTTGACCTTTTCCTTGTGGCTTTATTGTGTTGTGAAGGAAGTTGGATGTGCAGAGGGACAAGGAGCACCCAGACACTCAGCAGTTCCTGAGATCTGGGCAGCCAGGAGACAAGGACTGGGACAAGGCCACAGCATGAATCTGCCTGCAGCCTGGGATGTCTGTAGGCCTTGATGAAATTGCTTGGGAGTAAAGTACATAAAATGCATGTTCGGAGCCACTGCTGCCATTCCAGTTAGACCAGATTAAAGTTGGAAAGAAAAACCAAGTACAGAAAACCTCAGTGGCTTGCCTGAGGTAACCCAGCAGACTCAGCTACACAGAGAGAACTGCCTCCAAGCCTCAGAAGATCAAGTTTGTCACCTGCCCCATGAAACTCTCCTTTGTGCCCTGCACGTCCATTGCTTGTTTAACTGTATCTTTAAAGATCTCCTTTCAGTTACGAGGCTGGCTATTTAAATTAGATGCTTAGACTTGGCAAACTTTAAAAGAAGTCAGCACTTGAAAGTTTTATCATGTCTCATCGCAGTAGACTTGGAAATACAAGACCAGCTTGTAGGTTAGATGCCAGAGACTTAGCAATGCCATTGCAATGAAAATAGCAGTGCACAGAGAGAGGTTCTCATGGTTTAACTCTGGCTAAGGTGGTGGAACTAAGCACCACACAGCTGCTTGCCCACAATCAAAAGGGTAAATGTGAGAAAGAAACGTGTGTGGAGATGAAAACAGTTTAATAATTAAAATTAAATTTCAAAAAGTTGTAAGGAAAAGAAATTACACATAAAAGATCAACCAAAGAAAGAGAAAAATAAAACCCAAGAAAAACAGTTGCCCACCACCAACCAATCAACTGATGCCTTGCCAGCAGCCAAGCAGTGCCCCCATCCACCAACCTCCCACCCAGTTTTATTGCTGAGAATGAAGCCAGATGGTCTGGAATATCCTTTTGCTCACTTGGGGTCAGCTATGCCTGCTGTGTTCCTAACCAGTGTCTCATTCATTCTTGTGCTCTTCAGCCTACTCAGTGGTGTCAGGGTGTGAGGAGCAGAAGAGGTGTTGGTGCTGTGTTGGTGCTGTGTAAGTGCTGCTCTGCAGTAACTAAATCGTCAGTGTGTTATCAACATGATTTCAAGCCCAAATCCACCAACACAGCCCCATGCAAGCTACTATGAAGAAAGGTGACTCTACCCTAGCCAAAACCTGCACAGAAATGAAGACAGAGGTGATGCAATTGGACTCTGACACTTGCCCAGTAGGCAGAAGGGTATTGCACAATTCCATGCCACATTTTTCTAAGTAAATTTATTCAAACTTTCCTTAAAATTACGCAATTTACTTTATTACTACCTTACTGTCTAACCTCCTATTTTAATAATTACCAAAACCAAGGCTCTTTCTTATCCCCAGATATTCTTTTGTGTTGCTCTGGCTGCTCTTTCCATCCATTAATAAATGCATTTCTTGATAGTCTTGCTCGCTTGCAGGCTTTGGGTGGCCACTGAAGCCATCTGCCAGCATATCCAGGAGCAAAACTAGTGTCTGCAGCAGAGTTGCACTAAGGCAAGCAGCAGTGTAACTTAGCTTTTCTAGCATTAAACAGATTGCAAGCTGAAGCTAACTGTCCTGGGCACGTAGCTGGGAATTCAGGTGTCTAAAGTTACTGAATGTGATGAGTCAATGATAGTAAAGCAACAAGGCACCTTCCTTAGCCTGCATATGAAATCATGCATGGGTTTTAGAAGGTGGTCAAGAACTGTTGATGTGCTGAGTGCATGTTAGCTAGAAGGATGTGGTTACTGAACACCAAGACTTGTAGCCCAAATGTGTTAAAACTACATTCCTTCCTCCCTGCCGTGTCTCAGCAGCCCCTAATGATGGGGAAGCAGTGACCAATTCCCACATCTCTTTGCTATCACAGCAGGACAAAGAACCAGGAGGGTTTCTTGAGTTCCAGATCCTGTTGGCTTGGATTATGAAAAGGCTGCACCATAACAAAAAGGTGGTGGGGAATCTGCATCACTAGCTGCAGAATCCTTGTGACCTCACAAAAGTGCCTGAAAGAAGATGAAGATCCCTTTTTACTATTTTTAAGCCTTTTCCTTATCTCCTTATAGCTCGATAGTTGGCAAGTTTGATGGGGTTTGGGACAGAGGAGCTCTTGTAGCCGTGAATCCATGTGACAGACAACGGTTAGTAAATTGCATTGTTACTGTCTTTTTTCTGATGTATCAGTGACAAGGTTTTGTTCCTGTGACTTGTTAATGAGTCGTTTTTTGTTTAAAGGACCAACCTACACGAGTTCTTTTCTACCACAAGCATCTGCTGCAGTGGCAGAGTGCTGTACTCTTCCTTCAGGAAGCCACCCTGCCTCTTGGTGGGAAAATATGTGGTTTGTTCCAACCCAGCAGAAGCAGGCCTGCAAGTCTTAACTGAATTCTATTATTTCCTTTTCACCACGTCTACTTCTTCTGTCTTTGTTCTTTTTCCCCTCACTCTCCTTGATTACAAATTTTTGTTCTTGCCTATAGGCAGCCGAAATTTAGTTTGAACCTGCTCCCAGGATTTTTTGATTAGATACAGAATCTTCAATTCACAATAATTTTAAAAGATAAGTACTGTACTGTGTACTGTATTCTAGACTGTGGTGGATGAATACTTTGTTTGTTAATCTTGAGCTGAATGCGCAAAAAAGATAAATGCTTGTTTATAAGGAATAAATACAACCTTTATTTAATGTTTTTCATGTGTAGCATGAATTTTATGCTCCTGAAATTTAAACTAAGTTTTGGTTAGTCTCTGTGCAGTTCAGTTCAAATTCTGTCTGCATAGAAATGCATTTTGTTGAATATTTTGAATGCTATGCTTGAATACTTTACAAAAATAATAAAGTATAATTTTTTCCTTTTAGCTATGCCAGTTTGATGATCAACCTAGTGGAGAAAAATTCATCTTATCTCCTTGTTACGGTTTCATATGATCCAAACAAACACAAAGGTGAGAACTTTGTACTGCTCATGTTCTGATTTTGCTCTAATACAAATTGTATAAAGATGTATTAGATGTAGATGTATTAAATTGTAGATGTATTAGTATCTTTCCCAAGATTTTTATCTGCATAGCTTTGTTAGCTGGTTACCCCAGTATAACTGTGTATAACTGTGTTAAAAAGTTTAGATATTGACCAAGCTTGGGACTAAATTTGTGTTTTCTCTAGCATTCAAACATGCTAAAGGTAAGTTGAGGACAATCATGGTATATTAAAAATGAAATGAAACTGTAAGTGTGGCTGCTACAATGAAGCTGGAAGTCGGAGCATTTAGTAACATCCTGTCTGGCCTCAGGAGCTTGAAACAGTCCCAAGAACATCAGCTTCATGCTGTTTATCCAGTATTTGCAACCCAATGTGTTGCCCATCTCTCAGCCACTGCCATGCTCTGAATGTACTTGGAAGAGGTGAAATTCTGTAAAATCATAAGGTACTTTTCCTTTTATAGTTTTTATATTATGTACTGAAGTGGGAGATTTTTTAGTTAATATTAACTCACAAAAGAAAGAGATCTTTTTCTGCTTTCGGGCCCTTCAGCATAATTATCTCCCCAAATGTCTTGCTATCACAAGCAACAACAGTTTAATTCATTGCTTTCCTTCTGACAACATTCAGCTCTTAGCCTTAATTATGCCTCTGTAGTATAAAGTGATTGTAGACTGGATTCTCACAGCACACTGAGGGTGGTCATATCCACGTCACATTCATGATTCCCTGCTGCAGCTGCAAATGAAGCAGCAGCAACACCTGAAGCTGTCTAGCCTGCCAAGGTACCACGAGTTCCTGGACAAGTTTTCTGGTTCCTGCTGATGGAGCTACACCCTGGGGCCCCATTACAGGGCAGGTGATGTGAGTGAAGGGGTTGGCTCTCCTACTGCAGTGTAAATTTCGTCTTTTTCCCATGTCTCCTCTCTGATTAGCTTTACCCCTTTTCTTTCAGGCCCACCATTTTATGTTCCTGAATCTGAAATTAAAAGTTTATTTGGTGAGTAAAATTTCACCTAACCCTTAGGAATTTTTTCCACAACACACAAAGATGTTTACATGCCTCTACCTTTCCCTGTGATGAGTGATACAGTCATTTGCTTCTTATCTAAAGGCTGGAGTCATGGGAAAAATAAATACCATTTAGCCACAGGGATTTTGCTGTCCTGGAAAATTCTCAGTTTTTTAAAAGATATGAAGAAAACCCAAGAGACAAACAGTTTCTTGTCTCACTTTGGTACCTTTTGATTCTCCCAGGATTCATACTGCACTCAGTAATCCTGTAGCTGCAGTCTGAATCCTGTTTGACAATTCTGTCTTTGCCTGTACCTCATCAACCACTTGCCCTGGTTTTAATACAAGTCCTGCCAGTGCTACAGTTTCTACTGTACTTTTGTGACAAAGAAGAAAAGTAACATGGCCCTCAAAGAAAATGCTAGAAATGTACGACTCAAATCCATCAAAATAATGAAATTTGGAGCTATGTCAAGAATTTAATTTTAGGAGTTCCTCCTGGTGTGCTGTAATGTCTCACTTTTCAATTTACAACATTCTGAGACTCTGGCAGTGTTTGTGTGCAGTGAGTCATTGGCATAGATAGTTGCATCCCAGTGCAAAAGAGAGCAATTAAGTTTCCCCCAGTGCATTTATGTCGCTGTGTTAGGCACTGTGGGGAAATCTGTGGATAAGATTTTTTTTTTCTGGACAATTTGCATTTTTAGTTGACTAATCATTCACTAATTTGTTATTCTTACCTTCTTTTCAGGCAACTGCTGTGAAATTAGGTGTCTTGAAAAAGTTGATGACTTCTCAGAGAGGCACAGACAATGGGGACTAGATTATTTTCTGGAGGTGCTATATCTCCTAAAGTTTGTAGCTTGATTAAAATTTATTAAAATAACTTGCCTCCCACCTTGCTTTTTACTTATCTCTCACATTTTAAAATGGGGCATTCTTAAAGCAGGGGTTTTGTCCATTTTGCTTACCAAGTCAGCTCTCCTATACAGCTGTCTTTACTGCCTTGAGATGTGAACAGCTTTTCTTAAACTCCATACACAAGCAGCCATTACCAAAGCACACCTGTTTCTTCCATCTCGATTCAGATCATGAAAACTGTGAGAAAGAAATGTTCCTGTTCCTTTTCAGCCATTGCTGGTCGACGCTGTCTGCCTGGCACTCTGCAACTCGGCCTCGTCAGCCGGCAGCCCTGCGAGTGTGGCAGCTTCACTGTTTTATGGGGCACTGGCCTTGCACCAGGCTGGGTAGAGAGGTGGGAAGCTGCTGCAAGTTGGTTCTCTCCATCCCTGTGAATATATGTCAAGTGAAGAGCTGGCAGTGAGTGGGCAAGGCAAGGCAGCAGCTGCCAAGAGGAAACTACCATCCAGCAAGAAAGGCTGCAGGGAAGTAGACTGGATGACAGGAAGAGGGGAGAGTATGGGTGGAAAATGTCCTGGCAGTCACTCACAAGTGTGCTGCTCCCCCATTTGAAAGTGCAGCTATGGGCAAGCAAACTAACTTACTACTTGGGTAAGAGGATTCAAGGAGTGCTGAGAGAGCTGCAGATGTTACTGCTTAACCATTCTCCATCATAGCTGAAAGGTCACAGAGTATGGGAGGAGAGCCTGAGGACTGCAGGAAAACCAATGTCACTCCAGTCTTGAAAAAGTGCAAGAAGGAGGACCTAGGAAGCTATAGGCCAGTCAATCTCACCTTCATCCTTGGGACAGCCCATCCTGGATGTCATCTCTAACCAAGTGGAGGAAAAGAAGGTTATCAGGAGCAGTCAACATGGATTCACCAAGAGAAATGGGCTGGGTTAGTGGACAGTGAGGTAGATTGAGAACTGGTTGAGTGGCAGAGCTCAGTGTTTTGATCAGGATAGTTGGAGGGCTTTAGCAAGCAGTGTTCCCAGGGGTCAGTACTGGGTCCAGTCTTGTTCACCTCATAAATCAGTGACCTGAATGAAGGGACAGAGTGTACCTGTAGTAAGTTTGATGATGATACAGAACTAGGGGGAATGCCTGACACACCACAGTGCTCTGTGGCCATGCTGCAAGACCTGGACAGGCACAGGAGCCAGGCAGAGAGGAATCTAGTGAAGTTCAGAGAAGTCAGGGTCCTTCACTTGGGGAAGAAAAACCCAGGGCATCAGCACAGGCTGGGGTCTGACCTGCTAGAAAGTAGCTCTGTGGAGAGGGACCTGGGAGTCCTGGTGGTCAGCAAGTCAGTGTGCCCTTGTGGCCAAAAAAGGCCAGTGTTGATCCTGGGATGCATTAGGAAGAGTGTGGTGAACAGGTCGAGGGAGGGGATCCTGCCCTTCTACTCAGCCCTGGTGAGGCCACATCTGGAGTGCTGTGTCCAGTTCTGGGCTCCTCAGTATAAGAGAGACCTCAACATGGAGTAGGTCCAGCAGAGGACTATAAAGATGGCTGGGGGACTGGAGCATCTTGCTTATGAGGAAAGGCTGAGAGAGCCATTGTTAATCCTGGAGAGGAGGCAACGGAAAAGGGACCATCACTGCTTACAAATATCTTTAAGGGCAGTTGACAAAAGGATGGGACAAGACTTTTCAATGGTGCCTAGGGATGGGAAAAGGGGCAAAAGGCACAAACTGAAACACAGGAAGTTCCATCTGAATATGAGGAAAATCTTCTCTACTTTGAGGTTGACAGAGCACAGCGACTTCTCCCCTTTGCAGCTTGATTTGAAAGGAAAGGTATGACTGCAATGTAGTGTATCATAATTCATCAAGAATAGAAGGCGAGTAAAAGCCATGGGGCTTTTTAGAGTGCCATAGTCCTAGAGCTGCAAATGGGTCTGCTGGTTTTAGCACTGCAGTCCCCACACCCACAGCTCATTGGAGCACTCAGTATTGCTCATAGGTACTCATGTTTCAAGGTTGGGTTGACAGAGAGAAGAGGGGATGTAGCCAGTGCAAGCTGGGAGCTGCTGGTTTTGTTTGTTTTCACTCCTGGCCAGTACTGCAGCTACTAGGTTAAAGCATCTCCTTCCTTTCAAGTTTTTTCAGCATGAAACGTGAGAGCTCCCAAAGTTTATCTCAGACATTGAGATACGTGATAGCTGCAAAAGGCCAGGCGCTTGGCACGAGGCTGCCACATGCTCTGTGGTGTCCTGCACAGGACTCCCAGGCATGCAACACCCTGGCAAGAGCAATGCCACGTGCCAAAACAGGCATTTTAGGATGTGTAAGATCTGTGTGTACCCTGCAACTGCTCTGAGAGTACTCTGTAAGTACACCTAGCAGAAGGAGCACATGCTGTCCATTCACCTTACAGAAATGTGTGTACGTGCCTGTCTCAGAAATGTGTCTACTAGTGATGAATGTAAATATTTTCTGAGTTTTGCCAGAACAGGAGGAAAATCCAATGAAACCAAGGTGTCCAGCGGAATGGAGTACATNAGCGCCCGCCCCGCTGGGCCTGGGGGATCCGGGGCTCCGATCGCTCCTCAGGCGGGGATGGCGGAGGAGGACGAGGCGGAACTGAGCCTGCTGGAGTGCCGGGTGTGCTTCGAGCCCTACGGCCCCGACGGGCAGCGGCGGCCGCTCAAGNATCTATGAAGACAGGCTGAGACAGTTGGGATTGTTCAGCCTGGAGAAGGCTCTGGGTGGACCTTAGACTTGTCTTCCAGTACCTGAAGGGCCTGCAGGAGAACTGGAGAGAGACTTTTTATAAGGGCATGTAGTGACAGGACTGGGGGAAATCTGACAGAGGGTAGGTTTAGGTGATATATTAACAAGAAATTCCTTAGTGCAAGGGTGATGAGACAGGAACAGGTTGCCCAGAGAAGCTGTGGATGCTCCATCCCTGGAATTGTTCAGGGCCAGGTTGGATGGGACTTTGAGCAGCCTGGTCTATCCTGGTCATCCCTGCCCATGGGAGGGAGATTGGAACTAGATAATCATCAAGGTCCCTTCTAATCGAAACCATTCCGTGATTCCATGATTCTGTGAAATTGTGTCTTTACTCTGGTAGGGGCATAAGGAGAACTAGTAGGGGTATGGTAACTTGATAACTGGATGTCTGTAAGAATCTGGCGGCTATGTGACTATTCTGGCGGGCAGTTGAATGTTCTGGTGGATATACGAGCACTGGTGGATGTGCGGGTGCAGCGGTGGTACAGGGACACTCCGCGGTCCCGCCGGGAAGGGCGGCCCGGGCCCTGCTCCGCCCCCGCTGGCCCGCAGG
>VZRH01004152.1:105945-122631 GCA_013397555.1 Urocynchramus pylzowi | reverse complement strand
TCGGCCCTGGGCAGGAGCGGCGGAGGGGCGGCGGCGGCCTCCGCGGGGCTCGGGCTGCGGCTGTGCCTGGGGGGCTGGGGGTCGCTGGTGAACCCCACCGGGGTGGCGGCCTGCCCCGGGTCGGGCCGTCTGGCAGTGGCACACAACGGCAAGAAGAGGATCCACGTCTTCGGGCCGAGCGGGTTCTGCCTGCGGCGGTTCGGGGAGCGGGGGGACGCGAACAACGACATCAAGTATGCGCTCGATGTGACGGTCACGTCGGACGGGCACGTGGTGGTCACCGACGGCGGGGACCGCTCCGTGAAAGCTTTCGATTTTGAGGGAATGGGGGTCCTGGCTGTCCGGGAAGGCTTCTGTTTGCCCTGGGGCTTGGATGCCACCCCCAAGAGCGAAGTAATCCTGACCGACTCGGAGGCAGGCGCGCTCTACCGCTTGGCGGCCGACTTCCGAAGGGGGGAATTAAAGAAGTGTCAGATGATCCGGTCCCGGCTTGTCAGCCCCAGAGCGGTTGCAGTCTGCCAGACCTCGGGTGCTGTCGTGGTAGTAGAGCACCTGAAAGCTCTAGGACCGAGCAAGGGCAGCACCCGAGTGACGATATTCAGTGCGGAGATGGATCTCATCGGCCAGATGGACAGCTTCGGTCTGAACCTCGTTTTCCCCTCCAGAATATATGCTACGGCTGTGGCCTTTGACAAAGAAGGTCGTGTTATAGTAACGGATGTTTGTAGCCAGGCTGTCATATGCTTAGGGAAACCTGAGGAATTTCCCATCTTTAATCCTCTAATTAGCCACGGGCTTTCTTATCCTGTCGGACTGACTTACACGGCAAACAATTCCCTCGTCGTTTTAGACAGCGGTGATCATTCAGTGAAAGTATATAGCTCTACCTGAGTGGGCTTAGATGCTTACTGCTGCAGGCTCAAGCTGCTTCTGGCCATAAAGCATCCGGAGTTCCGGAGTTCGTAGGAGCGGAGGGAGGAGGCGGTTTTGGGACTTCGAGTGAAATCATCGTCTGACCAACACGCCGTGCTTCCTGCAAATATATATCACGTCTCTTGCCTACCTGTGGGAGAGGACTTGGCTGTTGCTGCCTGTAGCCAACAACAAATCAACCAAACAAATCACTGAGCATTTTAAAATTATTCCATGCCTTGACAACCAAGGGGTTTTGGTTCTTTTTGACACGTAATCAAAGACCAGCAAGTGTGAAAGTAATGCATCATTTATTTACATTTCCCAGCACACAGCTATCACTATTCTTAATTAAGTAGAGATACACTCCTGGGAGAACTGTTTCCAGGAATTGTGCACAAGGAAGGAGATTGCCTTGACAGAATGATAGGAGAATTGGAAGCCTCCATTCAAGGTTGCATAAATACAGCTAAAATCATTGTGATGGAGGAGCTAACACTGATGAGTGAGTTATGAGAAGTGAAATCATGTTCAAAGTCTATTTTTTCCAGGAAAATGCATTTCTGCTAGTTTATCCCCACCTTTATTAAGGTTGTACTGGAGCACTTAGTCTTCCTCTAAAATGCCCTACCTGGAGATAATCTGGTGTGTGGTTACACAATGTGGGCTGCTTTGCCTAAAAAACCTTTTGAAGTATTCACATTAAGACCACAAATACTCCTGCATATGTAAGTGTGAATTGGCTCTGCTGCTAACACGGCTACATGTAGGAGGTTTTCAGCACTGCCTGCCCCTGTTTTGTCATTAATATGGTGCTTTTGCACTCCCAAACCGCAGGATTCAACTGCAAATTGAAATGTTAGTGAGAGGTAAGCCTCATATTTTTGTAGCTTCCAAATGAGATTTTGATTGTGAACACACAGGAGATTCAGATCAGTTTATAGTCTCTTGTTTTACTCACAGTAATATTATATTCTCACAGTTTTACTGTGGACACAAGTCCTTTTGCCTTATTGCATAATGGAAATTATGGTATATATAATTTATTTTGAGAAGATTTAATATGCCCACTAGAAGTCACTGCTGCATTTTTAGGCATTTACATGCTGCTAAGATGATTACTTAGATGGTTTGGCATTAAAATGAAGTTAGATGTAAATGCTATCTGAGGGAGACATGAGTAGGTTAAAATGGCATAAAACTTTTGGGGTAATTTCTTTTGTTTAGTTATTTAAATAATTAATATTAAATAATGTAATTTGAAATTCACAGGCAATCTATCAGTAAAGTTTTTTATCTGGCTTTTGGTCTGACTTCAGGGCATTTAATAACTGCATGTGTTACAGCACCAGGGATTTACCAAATACTTGCATTAAGTTGGAGCAGTTTAGCCCTCTGATTCAGCCAATGTGTTAATCTGTCTCATGTCAACATTTATATAAACAAAACAAATGTATTAATTGCAGCTATTTGTAAAGATTAATTGAACAGTGACCTGTCAATCAAGTGTGATTTGCTTACTCCTGTATTTTAATAATTTAGTGATAATTCCTCATATCTTTTCATCACGTGTTTCCTTGTTACAACACCATTTCTGTATTGCAGTTGCCCTGTAGATGGTTTCTTCTTCTGTTTGGCAATATCCTGCAGAAGTTGTGGTAGGGCCATTTTTTGCTATGGAAAATTATATGAATGTGTACAGTTGGTATTTTCCAGCCTTCTCTACTGCCTGGCCAGACAGCAAGTGCCTTTGGAAGAACCAGAAATCCTCCTTGCCTGTTCTGCAGTACGAGCTGTATGGCCCTGAGCAGGAGCCCAGTTGGGAGGTCAGGAAGGAAATTTCCTCAGAGAAGGGGAACACTGGATTATATATTCCTTTCCAGATGCCAAGGAGACGCCTGCCTTTGATAGAACCAATTAGGTAACATTTCCTTTGGGGGACTGCTGTGTGTCAAAATGCATGCAATGCCATCAGTGCTGTATTCATACATAATTAATACTTTGTCACAGTAACACTTCCTCTGAACCATGGGCTGTGAGCTTTCATCTTCTCAAACCTTTGTGTGCACCAGGGGCTTATTTTTGCTACTAAATTCATGGATGGGAAAATTTCCTAGGACCTACTGCCATGTAGGCAACTTTCCAGCAGCTGAAATGCTGATTTTTAAACATTTGACTCATACTGTTTTAAAAATCTACAAAAACTCCCATTATTGACCATGCTGTTCCTGACTCCTTTGGTAACTAGAAATCACTTGATTTTTTGGACTTGTAAGCAAAATAAACTTTGGGACTTTATTCTGCCTAATAGAATTTTTTTTTATTTGTGCCATCTCCTGCAGTCTCTGCTTTACCTACCTACTGAAAGCAAATGTAGACTTCTAGATTTCTTCTGTGAACAATACAACTGTTTTCTTTTTAATCTACAGCTTGGTGCTTAGTGTTGTACAACACTGCATTGAAAGAACCATTACATTCTGCCTTAATTAATTTGATGCAGGTGCCTAAATTGAGAAGCCATAATGAACTGTATAAAACCAAATATTAGAAATTTGGAGTTCTTCAGTGCTTAAGGGAAAACGCAGCAGTAAAGCTGAAATCTTTCTTTTGACACAAAATCTTGTGTTCTGAGAGAGGTATGGCAAATATTGAAGGGCCCATGCTTGAACTGATTCTTTAGGTTTGGGGTCTGATTGGTTGTGCTTGGAATGGGGATAGCTAGATGTGTGCTTACCTTTGGAAAAGGGAGGTGGCCATTCCATTTAGAAAGGAGTGTAGGACTGTGTCTAGTTGCTTCAGTGACAATTACTGTTGAGTTTATTTTTAAAAATCCACCACCTTTGCATAACTCTCTGCAACTCATGCTCTAGCCATTGGATAAAAACCAAATAAATATAATGGACAGTCTTCCTTTAGTGTCATGTCTTCAGCCCCTAGTAGAGATGGCTATGTCTGTTGTGCACACAATTCCTTTTTGGTTTATTTTTAAGCACTGATCTCAGGTTGCTTATAAACATATCAGGGTATGTTTACAATGTTAAGGAATTAAAGGAGTCAGAGGAGTTTCAGAAATGCATATGGAGATTATGTTCTGTAACATATGTATTTTTGGTTTGCTTGTGAAGAAAAAAATTTTAGATAAAGAATATATTTTTTTCAGATTGATGAATAAGGGAGAAAGGAGGAAAAAAGAGTAAAATTTATTTCATTTTGACCATTGTCCATTTGAGCACCAAATTGTGCTCAATTCTCATTGTCCATTCCCTCCAGTCAAATTGCTGTGCACATCAGTTTGATCTTTATATTTTCCCAAAGCATGCATGTAACATCACTGTAGCATTTTTAATATGAACTGATTTCAGGGGAAGAGGGGATCTTCTGTAATGTCCAGCCCCCAAACCACTAAAAATGTTATAGAGCAGGTCCATCAAGATGATTGTTTGAATATAGAAGACCTTTCAATTCTGGAAGGGTTGATGGAGGTCAAAAAGCAGCTTTCTTCCCTGGGACCTTGGGTCACAGTGCTGTTGCACCCCACACTGGAGGAATTTCTTTTCTTTTCTGTTTCTGCAATGTTTGGGGTTTTTTTCCCTGACTCTTCTCAGAGGCTCATCTTACACTTACATGTCACCTGTGACTCATGGCTTGCCTCTACAGGAGCAAAGCAAAAATACAGATATTTTTCAAGTGAGTTCTAAACCTTGCTCTTCATTCAGGCATCTCAGGAGAACTGACAAATCATTTGGAGAACAGCAAGCACTTCTTTGATAGTGTTACATAAACATCCAGGCTTTCTCTAAAGTGCCTCCTTTGTGTAACATGTCTGACTCTCCTGGACAGCTTCAAAGCTCTCTAATACTGCAGAGGTTCTCAGGGAGCAGATGATGCATTGCACTTACACCTTTTTCTCACTACTGCTTTCCAAGAGATTTACAGATATTCCTGAACTTGGCACTCCAACCTCTCTGTGAGGAAAACACAGTACAAATGTCTTGGCCCTGCAGCTGCAAACAAGAGAGCTGAGAATCAAAGGAAGCCTTTGGCAGACTTCAGGCTAGATCTCAGAGTTCTCATCAAAAGGTTACCTATATAAAGCAAGGAGAGTCTGTGTTTAATGACCCTCTTGTCTGGGAGGTGTCTTCCTGATTTTGGAAGAAATTTTGACACTATACTGATGATCTTGTTACTAATTCCTTTGGTGTTTCCTACAAATCATGGAAATTAATACTTTTCCAAACCACAATGTATTCCTAGATAATTGCTTCCAGTGTGCTCCACAAAAGTGTGTGGTTTTGAAATGCTCAAATTTCACATTAAAGATAGAAAGGATATCAACTCTGAAAAGGAGAAAAAATTATTGGAAGGTGTCTGTGGTGGAGAGGGTGAACTTCACCAAGTCAGAGCACAGAGCACACCCATCATTCCAGTAAAAGGAATGCATTCTTAAGAGGTGAAGCATTTCACCCTGGAAAATGGACAAGATGATAAGGGCTGTTGCCCTTTGATTAGTATTTACCTCTGGCAGAGGAATGTCCTGCATTTGAACAGATCTTCCAGCTACAATTAGACACTTTTCAGATGGCAATCCTGAGGAGAGCTATCAGTTACTTGTAGCTTTTATTATCTGTTAGTTTGCAGCAAAAATCTATGGGGGAAATAAAGATTTGGAGCAAACTAAGCATTTTAGGGAAGTATGCTCCCTGTAATTGAATTAATACATATGTAGCATTTTCCTAAAGATCACTCTTAATGTAGGCAATTTTTATTCTTTGCTCACAGGTGAGCACTATATGGACAGAGAGTTGAGGTGAGAGAACAAATCCTGCTTTCATGGAATATATTTTTTAAATCAGGAAACTATTGCTTGTCACAAGATTCCATAAAACATTTTAAATACTTTAAAAATCGTTATATGCCTTGTAATGAATAAAGGGCAGGCAATTTTAAGCAAGACATAGGATTAGAGATCTAAAATTATAACTGAGAAAAAGAAAGAATTTACTTTGAGAAAACTCTGAAGATACTAAGAAAACCAACCAACCAAAAAAAGATAAAATGTTTTTTTTTATCAAAGCTTGCTTTTAAAACTTCTAGTACAAAAAAAAAAAAAAAGCTCTTGATTATGCTCTACATAATCACTCTTACTGAGAATTTTTCCAAATATAAATAGCTGAAAGGTAAAACCCATTTGATACTCACCTAGCATACCTAGCATGATTTCCTGACTAATATGGACTATGGAATTTAATCAGTATTAACCAGTATTTAGTAACTACTGATCTTTACTAAAAGTAAGAAACAAAGAACAATTGTGTCTTTTATTATCACAGACTAAGGCACTACCATTAGAAGAAATATAATGTCATTAAAATATGCTTTATAAGAAATGTAGCAAAAAGATTCAGACAGATTAAGTATTAAAAATATATCATCACTTTAATATGAAAAGGATGTGCCTGTCTCCCTTATCTGTCATTGTCCTTAATTAGGTAGGAAATAGGGCTCTTCAGTGAGTTCTCTGCCAACTTCCCCTCAACTTACAGCATGATATTATGGAGCCAGAAGTATTTAAAGTACGTGTATTAGTCTTTTTCTATTCCTAATATTACTTGAACTGACTTGTTTGAGTTGAGGCTTGCTCTGTCATGAGCAGTTTATTTGTGCAGTCATGAGTATTGCAAATGGAATTGTCCACATAAATAAATGCTGCAGGACTGGGCTTGAAGTCAGGGAAATTCAGGCTGGTGCAGAGGTTTGCCCTGGAGAAATCTTTGCAACAGACTTTACGATGACAATTTCTGGGAATGTTGCTTTGGGGTTTTATGTGCTGAAAGTCCTGTGCATCCTGTGCATGTTTAGAATATATTATAAGCAATTATAATTTTCAGCATCAGAAATCCTTTGTGAAAGAAAGTTATTGTAATAGTTTAGCTTTTCTTATTTATTCTTTTATAATATCCTGAATATAATATACATAATATACTGAACCCTTGGTTCCTAACAGTCCTTTAGACTGAGTGGAGCAATACCACACTTCCCTTTTGGCATGTGCAGTTGCTCAGTAACCAACAAGCTGGGGCAAGGCTCACTTTGGACCAGCTTCAGTGAAGACCTTATACCTGAACATGTCTTGCAGATCCTACAGAGAAGGTTTTTAGTCTTAGCCAACAGGTTAGAAAAAGTATGGTGTTTACACTGTAGTATAGATTACACTGTAGTTCTAGTCCCAAGAAGACTGTGTGAAAAGATTTCCAAGGCTGCAGGGCAGTTAGCCACTTTTTAAGGTTTATTTTGCAAGAAGGATTGCTGCTTTTTAAAGACCAAGTGAAAAGTGCACCATTTCTTCCCTAGTATGGCAAAGTGAAATTGAAGTTACCCCAGGCCCAGAATTAGAGCTTTTTGTAATTTATTTTGTCATGTTCATGAAGCTGTTCAGTACTTGGATGATATTATCATTAAAATGTAGCTGATACTATATTTCACATATTTCCACTGTGTCAGTGTTACTGAGATTAAAAAAAACCCAACCCAAACCACTTAGAAAAGTGTACCTTGAAGGCAGAAGTAAATCTTGTCTTTCTTGTATCTCTCTCACTGGAGAAATAAAAGCCATGCAACTGAATTATTATCAGACATCTGTATCAAGCCATGGACTTTCACCCTTTTGTTTGACTTGACTTAAACCTCAAGTCAGTGTTTTTGATGATAAGGCTAAAGTTTTGATTTCTGAATTTCAATCACATTGTTCCTATTTGTGACTTCTGCACAACCCTTACCCATTATTCCCAGCTGGTTTAGTCCGTTCCCGAACTGTATTTCTCATTAGCTGTTGTTCAGTCAAACTATGGTGTACATGTGTGTCCTCACCACTTTGATTTCAGAAGAAAGGTTAAATTCCCCCAAAGGTTCTGTCCATGTTTTGATTTTGCTGTGTTTCTTTTCTGAAACAGCCTTTCATCTTTGCTGTCAGATTAAAGGGAGGAAACCTCAGATCACAATATGAATGGTGGGAAAGGACCTAAGTCATTCAGGGAATGCCTTTGGGAGACAGCAATGCAAGCTTTATTATAGGAGAGAAGAGGGTGAAGGACTGTACAATTAAAACCGTGTGTGGACTAACAGTTTTAGGAATCCTTCTACCCCAGCTCCTCCTGTGCAGCTCCACTTGTAATAGTGACTGTGGGAAAAATTAAATCAGAAGTCACTGACTTGCAAGCCACTGGTTTGCTGGTTTGGTTTTTTTTTTTTTTTCAGTCCTCTGCAATAGCAGCAGGCTGGTCCCGGTGACCATGACCCTGTATTGGATTTTGTGGGTGATTTCTATAACTGGTCTGAGCTTCCATATCAAATGCTGATGTAGACAACCTACAAGAAGTTTGGAAGCTTCCATAGGCCATCTATTCTTCAAGTTATATTTTTACCTACAGAGAGCAAGCCTTTTGTCATGTGTTAAAGAAGATAAAATTTGAAGTGACATGACAATGAAGGATACCCAGTGGTTGCACTCTTTGACAGTCTTCAATAGACAAATGAGAGTATGATCTGTTGCTGATAATTTTGGTGCTAGTGGTAGTTATCAGATTATTATTTTTGGTGTGTTTTTTATTTTGGTGGTGGTGGCAGTTATGAAATTATTATTTTTGGTATGTTTTCTTCAGAGTGGAGAGAACTGGGAGAAGAAATCATAGGGTGTTTTGTTTTCTAAATGAAAGATTATAAGTCTTATTATGCACCTTAATTAGCACCTTCAGCACTTGTTTCTACCTTCTACAGGAACTGATGAAACCTGCTCAACTTAATGTGAGTCTTCCTGATGACTTCAATAGACAGCACACAGATCCAAGATCTGTGCTGAGCTGACTTCCATATGTTTTAACAAACACAATTCCACCTCCTCTCTCAAGGCTTTGCCTCACCCACCTTCCTTGCTTTGCTGGCGTGCCCGTGTGTACTGCTCTCCTTTCTAATCTCTTTCAAGCAAGAGGTTCTTTCCTTCTCCACACTTTATGAAGATAACACGTTTGGCTAGAGTGCTTATTTGCAGGCATTGCTAAAAACTAATTGCGTAAGGAGAAATTTTGGCTTGGCCAGCATGGTTAACAGCTCAGCTTACTTAGTAAGCAAGCTTGGTGGATGTACTCCTCCCACCCCACCCTCCTCTTCCTCCCAGGGGCAGGGCCCCAGTTCCAAGTCTCTCCTATGGTAGCCAGCAAAAATCAGCTTCTCTCTCAAAGCAGAAAGTAAACCAACAAGGGGACTGTGACTAACTGCAGAAGGGTTAACAGGAAAGCTGCTCTTTTGTTCCAAGGGGCTGCTGCCACTAATCAGGCTGTTTATATTTACAGCTTTCCCACTCATCCCTACTGAGCATAAGGCTCACTTCTGAAGACAGACTCTGAGCACTTCTGTGTGTTTGACAGACTGCATGTAGTGTCTGCTTGCTAACTGAAGACACTTGAAGGCTGCAGACTCACTTTTCCTACCTGTGGAAAGGCACACACCTGCACTTAGCAAATGCATAATAATTAGTGATTCTCTGGACAATGTTTGTGAGCCAACTCCCTGCTCACAAGTTCCCTTAATCTCAGTTTGGGACTTGGAGTCACAAGAGGACTGCATGGATGTGCTGGAGTGATGCTTGCATACCAGACATTCCTAATCATAAAGATGAAGAGGGGCAAGAGCTTTCTGGGTAGGGGGAATAATGGCAGGGTTGTCTTTTCCTTCAGTTCACTGGGGCCTGCCTACTGATTTAAATTGTAAATAACTTTACAAACCAGCTCGTGGAAATTTGTTTTTACTTAGATAAAGCATCTGATTTCTACTAATACATAGTAGAAAATTGAAAGAAAAAAAAAAAAGGAAAATCTCTATTAATTTAACATCAATCCCTTTTCATTACTTAATAGTTATATTAACCACAGATAGGTGATGTCAGCTCCCTTGGGACCTTGTGATCTTACTTTTTAAGAGTACAAACCTGTTTCCTTTCCCTTCCCTTTCCACTACCATAAAATATTATCATCACCACGATGTCTAAAGACTGTATAGTGGCACATGTCTGGTAGGGTCAGCAGGAAAGGTTCCCTCCTGTCACGTCAGCTAACCCAATCAAGCTCACTCTTAAAATTACCTTAATTTAGTCCTCTGGTCTTCTGTGTAAAAAGCCATTCATTCCTCTGGAGGCAGAAGTCAATTCATTTCCAGCCTGAGACAGAAGCACAGAAGGATTGCGGTTGGCAGAGACCTTTGGAGCCCATCTGGTCCAACTTCCCTTCTCAAGCAGGGTCACCTGGTTGCACAGGACCAGAATGTCCAGAAGGCTTTTGAGTATCTGTAAGGATGAAGCTTCTACAACCTCTGTGGGCAACCTGTGCCAGTAGTCAGTCACCTTCACTGAAAAAGTGTTTCCCAATGTTCAGAGGGAAACTCCTGTGTTTCAGTGTGTGCCCATTGCCTCCTGGCCTGTCACTGGGCACCACTGAAGAGAGCCTGGCTCCCTCTTCTTTGCACCCCTCTTCAGATGTATCTATACATTGATAAGATTCCTCCCTTTGAGTCTTCTCCATGCTAAATAGCCTCAGTTGTCTCAGCCCTTCTTCTTAGGAGGTGCTCCAGAGCTTTAATCTTTGTGGCCCTTCACTGGACTGTCTCCATGTCCCTCTTGTACTGGAGAGCCCCGAACTGGACACAGCATTCCAGGTGTGGCCTCACCAGTAGGATCACCTCCCTTGATCTGCTGGCAGTGCTTCTCCTAAAGCAGCACAGAATAAAAGAACTGTATAAAAGAGAGTTTACTCCCATTTGTTCTTGTCCTAGTGTTTTTCCTGGAACTTCAGTAGCACCATGCTTTTGACTGGCCTGAAAGAAAGCATAAACAGCCATATCCCTTCTTGGTCTTTATTTTGCTAGACTAAACAAACCGAACTTTTTTAGTCTTCTTTGATAATGTTCACCATTCCACAGCTCTCCCAGTAACCCTTTAATGGGTCTGTTCTGTTTTGATCTCCTCTTCCTGAATGCTGTACTGAGTTTTCCAGGTGGAATCTCAGCTATGCTTTTTATCAGGTCATTTGTACCTCTTCTTTCGCTGTAGGAAATAACTGAAGTGATTACTGAAGTGACATGGGTTTTCATTCAGGTATTACTTGGTTAAGTCCAGGATGAAGACCCACAGCCCTGCTCTCTCTGGTATAAACAAGATTAGGAAGGTATTTGAGTTGGGGGTGGAGTGTTCCCTGAAGTAAAAAAGGGATGGCATACAGATAATAGTATATTATCTGTATACATCAATATACAGATATCATACATCAATAGTAACAAAACTGTAAATAAAGCCACCATTTCTTTCCTGGACAACTCAGGAATGTGAGCTACACAGAACACAACTAGCTGTCAGAGGAAGACACGACTGTTGCTCATATCTGAGGTTATAATTGCAGGGATGTTAATTTCCTGCCATAACCAAATCCCTCCCAAGATGACAGTAAAGTTCAGTTTGGATTCAGTAAAAGCTTTAGCCACACTTTTGTAGTATAGGGAAATGTATCTGAGCAGTATAAAGACATTTACTTTACTTCCCATCAGTTTCCTTGCTACCTTTTCCCCATTTTTTACTTCCTATCAGTTTCTTTGCTATAGCTGCATTACTCTGCTTCTAAGCTCATTTATTTCTATTAATAGGACTTCTCATCTGCAGGTAGTAATGACCATTAAAGTTCCCACAGTAATTTGAAACTATTTCTCTGTTCTAAGTGATAGGAGATGGGGAACAGAGCTCCCTGCCCCCTCTTCTTCAGTGAGTGGAGCAAAGAGATTGTCCTCTGCAGAATGATCATGGAGTTAAATGTAGCTAAAATTGGGCAGCTCCTCTTACAGGTGGGTTATTTCATTTACTGCACTGCTCTTGGGATGAAGTTTATAAAAGCCTATTGCAATATTGTATCAGAGGCAGAGAGAAACATCAGATTTTATCAGTGAAATTGCATGTGATATTTTTTTCCCGCACAGCAAGGAATGTTTTAGCTTGATGGAGATGTGACTACGCCTGTCTTGGAGACATTCATTTGTTGTAATAGTTCACCTCTGATCCCAGTGTGAGATCTACTGTGGAGTAGCCAGGGTGGGCATGGAGGCAGAGCTAGGGTCTAGCAGAGGTCATCACCCCAGCGAGGTGAAACCAATCAGATAATTCAAAACATCTGTAAATTAGCCTGTAAGCACAGATTCAGTCTGTTCATCACAGAAAGGCAACTCTGTTCAGAGCTGAGGTAGGTTTAAGCTGCAGTGCCTGTTCAAAGCTATTTACGTTGTGTAGCTTTGAGCAGCACCTGTCAGGCAGGGTAATGTTTAGGTGCATATATTCTGCATTTGTTCTTAATGCTGGCAGTTCAAACTGCTTCATTTTTTTTCTGAGTGTCAGAAGAGCATTTGTCACTGCAGCCCCTTTCTGGGCCCAGAGTGTTGCCATAAATATGCTGGACATAGAGGACAATTTTCATGCCTCCTGCACAGCTTTAGAGACAGTCAAAACAGATCTTTGATAAGACAGAAGTGGCAACCATCCAGCCTGACTAACGTCCAGCTTGAATTTGGAGCAAGAAGGAAGTGGAAAAGCAGCCTGAAAAGTGCCCTCAGACAGGTCACTCGCTAAATTCCTGCCCTCACACTCTTGTAAATTCAGTGCATCTGTCCAGCAGGGTTACTTGCAAAACCTAGTGATGTGTGACAGAAATTTGGTTCTTGGTGTGCAACTATGGGCAGACATTTGTTTCGCCAGGTGCTCTCTAAACGCATCTTTTTAAATGAAAAATTCAAGTTTGTCTGCATAACAGGACACTCATTTGTGTCCCTATATTCACAAATATAGTCACATTTTATCCCATCCCTCCAATATGAAATATTTCTCTCTTCCATAATGACCATGCCTCCTTCCTATATGCTAAATGCTGTTTTTAAAAAATGCATGAAGTTTGAGCCATTTTTCTTTTGCAACAACATGAAAAGTGAACAATTTATCAATTATTTTTGTTAAAGCTATGGTTTCTTCCTGTTTTTTTCCCAACTTAAGTGTAAGGTATTAGATTATTAACCTTAAAATATCTGTTGGTTTTATAATATTTATATATTATTTATATATTTATATTACAAATATAATATATTTGTTCATTTTACCTCTTTCTGACTGGATGATGCTATAATGTGTTTGGGTTCAAAATAGAGGTTTTTTCTCTGTTAATTCAAATTCTAAAAAAATACTTAGTAAAATTTTGGAAACACAAAACTCCTATTTGGGCCAGCCTTATAAAATACACTCCTTGGGTTAAATTTAGTAAATGTAGCTAAACTGAATGAAGTAAAAACCTTCATTGTAAGCATCTCTTGGATTTCAGGTGCTGTAAAATTAAACACTTTGTCTTTCTTTTATCACTATCAACACCAAAAGAATAGCACTGCTTTCCCATGCTCCCACCGCTGCCAGCTCCTCCTCCCCTCTGGCTCCTGTGACACAAGATGAAGTTAGATGTGCCAGTGACAGCATGCATCAGTCAGGCACAGTAAGGTATGTGCTGGGGATGCTGCTGACAAGATAGATATTCTTGGCAAGCTCTGTGACATTTCTCCCTGCCCTTTGCTGAAGAAAGGAGGTCACTGGAACACCATCAGGGCTTCAGGCATCAACCTGGATGTACAGCACCACTCCCCCATTTCCATGTCATGAAGCAGAGCAATTGATCCTCCTGCTCAGAATATACGGAAAGACATGGGCAAATCACATCAAATCCCATTACCTGTATTATGCCTTGGGAAGATGAGGAGCAATTTAAACTTCCCACCAAACCAAAGGAAGGAGCAATGTTTTCTTTATGCTCTTTGCTGAACTGTGGATCAATGGGCAAATGTACAGAAACGCTCTAAGGCACGGAAGAAGAATTAAACAGATGGAAAACAAGAAACAGACAAAGATTAAATCCTGGCCCTAGTAAAGCTCCAAAATTCCTGTTGACTGCAGTAGTAGAGAGCCAGAAAAAAACAGAGGGCAGAGGAAAACAGGGAGAGGAAAGGGGAATCAGGGAAGGACAGCTCCAGATGATTTTATCCCCATGTTTCCATCTGAGTTCCCCTCACTCACCATCAGTCTCCACTTTCTCCAGTTCTCATCTTTTCTCATTGCTGAAGCAGTAAGCTGTCATTTCTCATCCGGTATCTCCCATCCATCCATCAGCATGTCTGGGATAGCTGGCAGCTAATTCCGATGGGTTAGCGACCCATCAGTATCCCTTGCCAGTTCCCACGGGGCATGTAAACTGATCAAGTTAACAAATTCTGACAGGTGAGAGACATTCATCCTCAGTTGCTACCGGTAGCAAAGACAGAGATGTAAAGGGTTCCATATGGTATTCAATGGGGAGATACAATGCCAGAAGAGAAATGTCTCATCGGTCTGAATTCTCAGATTGTTCTTTGATCTACCTAATAATCTCTTGGGGCCTCTATAACATGACCCTCTTCCTATTCTGCCCTAGTGGCAAAGGGTTAGGAGAGACCAGAAATACATTCTACTATAAGCACACTGCCCAGTAGGTGTGGTCAGGTCATGGTACAAATGTTGCCAAAAGCCCTTTCTTGAGAGGGCAAAATACCTGGCAGAACCAAGACAACATTTTTGGCAGCTGTTTCTCAGGGTACATTGATGTGAATGAAAGATAAAAAATTCCTTTCTCAACTACCTAACACTTGAATAAATCAGAATTTCACAAGTGAACAGTTACAGTCTGCATTAGAACCAACTAGGTTGCATCTGCCTTTTCAAAGAGTTTTGCATGGCTGGCTTTCTGTACCTCAAATGGTGGAATATAATTCACAAGCCTGTACCAGACATTCGTAAAAATTTCTTTCCAAGACTCTTCCCACAGCCAAAATCATAGTCAATCTCATAAAGACTCCCTTTAGTTTCTCTTCAACTAATGTAATTGTTTTTATGTAATCTTGCAATGATGTAGTTTTTCCACTAAGAGGTGGAAAATTGAGACGGAAGGGAGTATTTTCCCTTCCATCTGTTGGCTGTCTTCTCTTTCCCAGCAGTGTCCAAATTTCACAGAACAACTCCCTTTTTGCACAGCCATTTCAGACCTCATGCCTTGTCTTGAGCCAGCGCTTACTTTGATCTGGGTTCTTACAGTCTACAGCAGTAAATAGGATGTCTTATGTCAACATCACTCCTTCTCTTTACTCGTTGGGCCACATGCTTATGATGCATTTCATAATGAACTTCATTCCTTATGCCTGCTTCTACAGGCAAGAAGTCCATGTGCACCAGCTACTCCTGCTAACAGTCTCCAGATGCCCGGCTCTATTTGGTAACCTTTCTCTTTTGCTGTGCTAAGTGCATGTCTCATTTCCTTTCAGCATTCCTGCGAGTTGTGACCATTTGGGACAGCCAGGCCTCCTCCAGAAACAGTCCTCTCAGTCGCTTTGCAGGGCCCTTCTGGTTGGTGTGTTGGCAACCAGGAATTACTTGATCTTCTAAGCCTCCCTCCATTGCTTCCACCTCTGTTTGAAAGGTCTGCTCTTTCTCAGTGCAGCTATCTATTCATCACCGGTTGTTTAGCCCATTCTCCCAACAGTGGTTTAGCCCCAGAGTAGACAGAATAATCCCATTTGGGTTTGAGCCTGTCTTCCATGAAGAAAATGTTACAGACATCACTGTTTTGCACTGGGATTCCTGCCAGTTAGCTGCATCGATAATAAGGATTGATTCTTTGGAAGATATTTTACTGAAGCTAAGGAAACACTTCTGGGGAGAAAAGGTTTTAACAAGACACTTTTAAAAGAGCCCTATTGCATTTTTAACTAAAAATCTTTCTTGGCTTTCCCACTGAAAGCTCAGCCATCCTTGGAGCTCTCAGTTGCTGGATAAAATACCATTGTTTGTAATGCTTCCCCCAGTCCTGAACTGGCCTGCAGTGTTTGGGCTGGCACTCGTCAGTGATGGCCCGTCGCTGCCTGGAACAGCAGGACAGCGCGAGTGGCCCCGGCACTTCGCAGGTAGCCCATTTATAGCCAAGGAGGTGATGTGCATGCTGGAGCACGGGCAGGGCTCCTTGTTCCATCACCTTGAGGTGCTGCACCACTTCCAAGTCTCCATGCACACTGCACCCCGGTCATCCAGGCTTGTGCGTATTTTGTCCAAAAAATAACCCCTGACGCGATTATTTATTTATTTATTTATTTATTTATTTATTTATTTTCCCGTGGCAGATTGTGGCTGTTCCTTTCCTCGCCCCAAGGAAACCTGATGTACAGTCGGGCAGGCCGGTGTCTCTGCGGTGGCGTGCACCTGCACAAAGCAGGACGGTGGCTACCGGGCAGGGCCCGCGAGCAGATCCTGCTCCCGCAGCATCCCTGCTCCCGCCGGCGCCGCCTCCCCGCGCGACGCGCATCCCTCCGCGCGTGCTCCCTGGGAAGGAGCGGCTGGCCGAGGATGGGGCGGGGGGAGAAGGAGTCTCCCCACGCCCCCGCTCCGAAGGCGCTCGGGTGTTTCCGTCTCTCTCCGGCACCATCGCCTTTCCCCGCCCTCTCGCCGCCTGCCTGGGCGCCCGCACTCCCGGCGGCGCGGCGGGAGGAGGAGGAGGAGGCGGAAGATGGCGGTGGGGATTGGCAGGGAGGTGGCGGCGGCAGCGGTTCCGCAGGCGAGCCCGTCGGCAGCCAGCGCCGGCGCGGCCCGCGGCTGAGCAAGGAGGCGGCTGGGGCTGCGCCACCACCGCCCTCCCC
>VZRH01004152.1:95695-105710 GCA_013397555.1 Urocynchramus pylzowi | reverse complement strand
CTCCCGGGGGAGCCGGCGGGGGCTGAGCTGCACCGGCGTGCCGGGAGAAGGGGGGTGCGCTCGCTCGCCCTGGCTACAGCCCCCCGCCGTGTCGCCTTGCAGAGCTGGACCTGAATACCAAGTGCATCGTGGAGATGGAAGGGAACCAGACTGTGCTTCACCCGCCGCCTTCCAACGCCAAGCAAGGAGAAAGGTAAAACCCCGAGTCGCCGTGCCCCGGGTGGAAGCCCAGTCCTGGCTCCTCCGCCTCGCCCTCGCAGACGCCTCGCTTGGCTTTGTCAGGGCGGTGGCGGGGTCCCCAGGGTGTCGCTCGCTGCTTTTCGGGAAGGAGAGGGCGAGAGGCGAGCGCTGACCGGGGCAGCTGCGTTGGTCTTGCATCCATGGGAAGTAATGGTAGGTTCTTTACCTGGCTTCCTGGGAGAGTCGGAGGTACCCAGTGTGGAGACAGAAGATCCCTGGTTAGTCTCCCAGGTTTAGAAGTTGATTCTTGATTGACTGCTCAAAAAATAAACTGTCGAGTAGGTAAGGACTTGAGACTGTGTGTGCTGTTTTCAGAAATTTCCCTTGCGTGTAGGCTGTTAACAACTTGGTGTAACCTGGGGGGAGGGGGGGGACGACAAGAAGCAGAATCTGATTTTTATGCTACTGATGGATTTTTTTTTATATGTAACTTTGTTTACTAGCTTTTAACCTATTTGCATTTGAAAAGGCTGTAATTGCTAGAACCTTTATGAATTCAGTGTTGTTCTGTGAAGTAGCCTATGAGAATATGCTGAAATAATATTGAAATCTGGCATTTAGTTGTGATGCCCCAGTAAAGAATACCCTTGGAAAAAATCCAAAATACCAATGCACTAGACTGTAAAAATAGATCAGAACAGGAAAAGATTTCTTTCCTTTGAGGGAATGTGGGTAAAGACAGGGAGGTACAAGGGGAATAGTTGAGTTGTATGCTCGTGTGTTCACTTACCTTGTATTCTTATCTGCCCAGTTACCTGTTGACTGCTCAAGTTTGATTGATCTGTTAAATGCATTTAATGCCAAGGAGTGAGAAATCATTTGAATGGGTGTGGAGATTTTCAACCTAGCGCCTTCCTACTACTTAAGCCTTTTTAAAAAATATTTTTGGCTCAGTTCATAGTAGTTATGAAGAAAATGTAGTGTGAGAATTATTTTTTTTTTTGCAGAAGCGGAGTGTCATGCTTTAGTAGCTTTCCAGCAGAAAAGGCTGAGATCTTTTGTATTCTTACATGTCCAAGGTGTCAAGGTGCTTCTCACATTAACCCACGTACTAGAATATAGCAGTAATCACACCAGTTTGTTTTAGATCCAACTTGCATTGTCTTCAGAACCATTGTTGTGGCTAAAGTGCTGGCCTGCATCTTGAAAAATCTGTGCTTGTTTCCTGCTTCTTTCAAAGATCTTTGTGTGATCTTCTGTAAGTTGTGCTGCCTCTCTGGGTCTTAGCAGCTCATCTGTGAAATGGAAATCTTGGGGGTTTTTAAAAGCTATTTTGTTTCAGAATGTATGGGGTTTTTTTTTCTAATAAACAGAAGTTTATTGGAGTGTGTATTTATCTTCCATCACAACTCTGCTGTAATAAGAATAACAAACTTCTGAAAGTGAGTGGAATTGACAAATATGAAACATAAAATATACATAGAGTTTATAAAGCAAAAACAAAATTAAGATTTAAAAATCACTATTTCAATAGACTTGGGAGGCTAAGAGCCAGGTAGTTTAATGAAGAGCTGGTGATGTGGGAATTTTGCTTGTTGTGCCCATTGGCCTGCAGGTATTCAGTGAGACTGTGCAGTGACTGTCTTTTGAGAGCTTGTGTGTCTTGTGTTTATCAGGCTTTAATATCTATAAAATATATAAATTCTCTTGGTGGGAACTGGCTTCTGTTTCTACGTTAAGAGCCTTATGGATGAGCTGTGACGCTTGTGTGCGACCTCACCGTCGGCAGCTGTGCTGGCAAGGGATAGCTGTCCTGCTTGCAGCACAGTGTGAGGCTGGAATTTGGCTGGCTGCTAACTTGTGTGTTTGAAACAACTGCCAGATGTGTTATTGGAAAGAACAGTCAGAAATACTGATCAGAAGTAACTCTTATTAGTGCAAACAGATAGTTTGGGTGCCTGCTTAATGGCAGTCATTGTGTGTAATCTGTCAAGATGCCTAATGGGCTTTCTAGTGCCTCATGAACATCCTTACCTTTCCTTCAGTGCTAAACTGCTGGTTTATATTTTTTACTCAGTATAAATAGTTTAATTTCTTATGATGAGAAATGGATTCTGTTCTTCTGTGTGTACCCACCATAGAATGTCTGTATAAACTGGCTCTGAATTGCTGAGTAGTTGCTGCTTGTACTTGGACTGATGCCTTGGCAGGGTTAGAGATGTCAAATGGATTTTTTGGTTTTCTTTGTGTAGCTTGTTTTTATATAGCTTAACTGGATTTTTCTTTCAGAGCAACCATGTCATTGCAAAAATGATTTAATTTGTTAGGGTGATTAATTGGTTTTTCTCTAGTCTATGCATTATTTTAATATTCTGTTTAGTCTTACCTTACCGTTTTTGCGTTTTATCTTTTTATATGGAAATTTCCCTTTTCTAGCTGAATGGACGTACAAGTTTGTGCTGCATTTTGGAATAAGAATAAGTAGCCTTCTAAAGCAAATTTGGTTTCCAGGACTGCTTTTTTTTTTATTCAGCTGAAGCCAAGAGACTATAGGGTGTAGGGAATAGAATTCAGGACCATGCTCTTTATTTGCTTTGTTCTCTCAGTTATAATTTAAAAGGTACTGACAGAATTTTCTAAAGTAAAATTAGGTAACTCTTTAATAACTATAAAATACAAAATTTGCTCTTGGAAGAACATCCAAGGTTAGGAATATCAGATTTTACTAGATTTGTCTATGCTGTACGGAGTTTTTGAATTAAATCTAAATTCAGTTGCATTATTGTAATTAGTCTTTAGGCATTATTAAGGATAGTTCTGAAGGATTTTAGATGGGCAAGTAATGCTAGTTTTACAGGTGATGTAAAAAGCCTAAAATCCCAGACAGTGTTGTCATTTGTCCAACTTTCATTATTGTATTAGAGGTAAAGTTGTAACCATAAATGAGAACAGGATTCTGACTGCGTTTTCTAACTGCTAGACCACACTGACACCATAACAAACACAGCTACAAAATAGTAATTGTTATTGAATGCAAGTGTTCTGTCTTTTTATAAGCAGCAGGCCTGCTGTTGCCCACAGGCACATGACTTCCAGTGTTCTAAACTAATGAAGGAGGAAAACCAGAACATAGTAAAGCTGAACAGTCCGAGTCTGAAAGGCACAGGAAAATCTTTATCAACTGAAATAATAGGAGACAGAGTTCAAAAAGGAATGGTTTTCATTAACTGCTATCAAGTATAATCTCTGGTGCTGGCAAAGTTTTTGGAAGTTCCTTGTTGGACTTCATACCTTTAACCCATGTTTTGCTTTTACTGGTAGCAGTAGTTTCCTTTATATGTGCTGAAGTGTGCTTGTGTGTTCTTTTAGTTACCTCTCGTGTCTCTCAGGCATTTCCTTCCCAAACCAATATAGATTTCCATTTCTTCCCAAGAAGAAAGTTTCTGGGAACTCTCTGATTTTTTGCCTGTCTTTACCTGGCAGCCTGAGTTTCCCTCAAAGTACTCTCTTCACAGGAAAAAGACCTATTTTAACTTAGTCGTCTAGAAATTGGTATTAGGGTTCAAAGCCTATTGAATACATCCTGCTGTCCTGCTATAAATGTTTGGTTGTTGGCAACAAGGTGCTGTATTAAAATGTAACTATGAGATAATTGGAGTAGAGAATCACAGACAATCCTGCAAAATGATTGAGTAATTTTTTACAATGGAGATTTCACATCTCTATATCTACTAAAGGTCTGACTTTACATTACGGATGTTGTTTTTCAGTAGGACAAATGAGGTCTTGCTGGGTTGGTTCCTCCTCTGTTTCTGATTGTTGAAATATGCTTTCCTTCTTTCCTTCCTTTCCTTTCAGCTACACTTTCTAACGCATAGGATCTGAAAAGTTTTATTTTAGCTCCCTGATAACAGTTCTTCATGACATGATTTTTCCTTTAGTAAGCAAAATATTTGTCTTGACAGAAATAAACAAGGAACCATGGAGACAGTAGAACTGAAGTGCTATTTCATCTGTAGTTTTAACTGAAACACAAATTCATTTATTGGGCAATTCATTCCATTAGAGCACTGTAGCCTATTGCAAATTTTGCCTTAATAAAAATCTCAGAGCAGAAAATAAGAAAGATGTCATCAGATGGTAGAGCTGAACTCAAAATCTCACTTTTTTTCTGAAAGTATCTTTCTTGCCTGTCTTAACTCTTAAAAAAACCCCACCATGCTATGACTTGTTTGTTCTGCTCTCTTCTATCCTCATTTTGATGAGACAACTAGCACCAAGGCCCAATCCTACTTAAAAAAACCCTCTTCCTATAGTGCTAAATGACTGAAGATTCCAGAATACATGGGGGCTTTCTTGGTCTTTTTCATAGGTTTAAGCTCTTTAATAAAATAAATAGCTGGGAGCAGATGTGTGTGTGTCTATCTAGTTTTTGTAGGTCATAATACTTTCAAAGATTAATATCTGAAGCACAGATTTCATCCCTAGGCAGCTTGTCCTAAAACTCTTGTTTCCAGAAAACAGCTGTTGCACCTTCTGCTTTGGAAAAACATAATTTTGGATGGTCTTTAGTACACAGTTCTTCCCTTGGTGGTTGCAGTACTTCATCATTTTTGGTATGTTGCTTTGAGTAGTATCAGAGATGAGAGAAGAGTGCTGTTAGAGGCCTTCATGATAATGGTAACTTTTTCAAACTGAAACTTCTGGAAGCTGAAATAAGACAGACCTGCTAATTAGGTCAGTATCTGAAGGCATGACTGACCAGATCACGTCTTTGATGTGTGAACTTCAAATTATCACCTGTCGGAGGTGGATCATAAAATAATAGAAGGCAGCAACTTTTATCTTTGCAGGAAATTGTAAAAATAATCTGACTTTGACCTGTGTAACTTTCCTGTTAGACATTAGTGTTCAGGATGTGAACTGTTAGCTTTGAACCTTGGCAGAGGAGATGGATTTGAATTATGTGTGGTTGGAAAATGTCATTTTGGGAGCTACTTTTGCATTGCTTTATCCATTCATGCCTCAGATGCAACACTAGATGCGGTTCCTTGAAACTGCTGTTCTAAAATTCCATGTAATTTGGAACATAATGAGGCACAAACTTGTAGTCCAAAATACTGTTTGATATGGCTCTTGGTTCTTCATGAGGTAACCTGAACGGTGAGTAAATGCGACATCCCTTATTTTACCATGTTTGTAAAATCCAGACTGCTGATAGGACCTTGTGATTTGCTCTTTAAGTGTGATTCCTAGAGGAAACTACTGTTAGAAGCTGTTGGGATCATGGGTAAGCAGCCTATAGTACTTAGCTGGCAAAATTTCAGAATAAAAATAGATAAAGGAAAGGAAAACTGTTCTTAGAATGACCATGTTGAGGCAGTTGTTGCTTTGTAGCCGTTCTGTGCTTTTAGACTACTGAGTACTATGTTCAAATATTTCTGAGTAGAGCACTGTTTAAAAAGCTGCACCTTCAAACCTGTCCAGTCTTTTTCTTTTGCTGTGTTGGAAGTATCTAAGTTGTGGGACGGGAAAATATGTGTAAAATAATCAGTAGGCCTCTAGACATGCTTAGCTTCAGTGTTTAGAAGGTATAGCTATGCATGCATGTGTTTATTTCTGTAGCCAGGGGTGTTTTTGAGCTCTGGATTGCTATTCAATACACCTTGAATATGTTTTCTGTTGAAATTAAATATGAATTTTAAAAAATTGCAGCTCTCTTAAAATGGAGGGGGATTTTTGTCTTTTTTGGGGGGATGTCAGGACTAAAAGAAAAGTTTTATTTTCGCCTCCTTACCCTCTTAGTGTAAATATAGAGAGCTGTCTTGTTTTGAAAACAAGATTTTCTGCTCTGTTGTGCATCTAGTAGATTTATTAAATGTGCACGTGGTAAGACTCCAGACTTCTAATTCACTGTACTTTAATAGTTAAAAAACTTAGAGTTAAGTGATGCTTGGAAACATGTAACCCAGATGTGGGTTAGATTCAAGATACTTCAGGAGGGGCTTAGGAAGTGGCAGTGCTGCGGAACCTGGGCTCAGGGAGCAGCAGTGCACACCAGCTGCCCTTCCGTGCAGGTCTGTGTGCCGAGCAGAGCTGGGCTGTGAATCTTGGCACAAAGTGTCAGGGACAAAGCAAAATCCCTTCTCGGTCTGTCAGGCCTGCAGGGCAGCATGTGCAGGCAGGCAGCTGCTGTTCAGGCATTCAGCATGGTGGCACTTCTAGTAGTAAGGTTAGAGCTAAATCTTTAAATTGACAAATGCACTTGTTGCTATTGTATTTGAGACTTTACCAGATTTAAGCTGCTGCGTTCCTCTGGTGCAGACTGAGTGGTGGTGGCTGCCTCTGGCTGCGGTGCCGCTGTCTCCTGCACGGACAGACTGTCCTTAATGATGAGAAAGTACTGCAGTGCCTTTGCTTATTTGGCCTGCCCTGGCCATGGTTTGAATCTATTAATGGGAACAATTACTGCCTGCTCTAGCAAGATGCCAACTGCTTGTGCAGATGCTCTTGCTTAACTGAGTAATTTCTCTGGTTGTTTGATATTTTGGGAGAATTTCTGTTACTGATGGCAGACTGAAGAGGGCTCTTTAAGGAAGTGTAAAGCGTTGGCTGGAGACAGTAAATGCAGCCCACAACAAAAAGTCCCTGCTGTGCAGTGATGTGCACCACAGGACTCAACTCTTGAATTAACTTGTGACCCAAAGCACCAAGTTAACTAAAACAGTTGTGTCCTTGCCTGGAACTAATTTTGCTGTGTGTGTTACAAGAGGCAGTACAAGGGCCATAAGTTTGTCTAGCCAGTACCTTTGTATGTTGATATCAAATTGGTCATCAGAGTTTTAGGTTTGATGGAGCTTGGGGTGATCGTGTGTGCCTTTGTGGTTCTTCTGTGTGAAGCTTGAGATGGGTGTTTGCTTGGGGGGGATAGAGGAGCGCAGTAAGGTATCTTAGAAATGAAGGTCAACCAGAAAAATGCATTGCTGACAGGAGTTGAAAATCAATGACTTCAGCTCAAGATATCCATGTTGATGAAGAGCAGGAGTTGCACAGGCTGTTTTCAATGCCAGAGGAGAGTGTCCCTTTATATAATTTCTCATTTTGGGTGAAAAGTGAGTAAGTGGCTTTCTTATAATGTTGTGCTTGGTTAGTGTTATCATCTGTAATTCTGGCCTTTTTTTGATAGTTGCCTTCTAATATAAAATTAATAGTTTAAAAACCCTACCATCGGCCATCAAAACATCTATAAATTCATAACCATATCCTGAACTAGTATATTTTGTAGTTACCAGCCACACCCTTAATTTGGCATTTTGTTACATCCTAAATAGAGACATCCTCACATACATTACCAAATACTCCTCCATCATCTTTGGATAATGTGAAGCTAGAGGCTTGTAAGGTCAATAGGAGGTAATTTGAGTGTTTTGTCTCATTTCACTTGGATCACTATAGGGGAATCTGTGTAGTCACAGCCCCTCATGAAGTCCCTGGCAGCTTATCATCCTATAGTGACTTATTTGTTATTTAAGTGTTATAACTCAGGATAGAAATTTATACCACAACTACTGTTTTAACAAGTTATGCCATTAATATATTTTGGTGCTTATTACTGGTGCAGGGCTTTTTTTGAGGTGCATCAGTCAGCACAGCAGGGGAAAGGTGTGCCTGAAACATTTCTGGGTGCTTGTGTTAGTGCATGGTAACTAGCATGGTTAATGATGATGCTGCAGATGGGTGCTGAGGGGCTCATTGTGCACTAGCAGCAGGTTCTGTACTCAGCTGTTTCTTAAAAACTAGTCTCCACCAAGCCTGTGTTGCTGCCTCTTCATGTTCAGTAACAGCATAGATAACAGGCTAGTAGTGATGGGAGATTTATGGTGTCACTGCATCTTCTTTTTGCTGTGTGTATGTATATTCCAAGAATTTTAAGCATTTCATAAACATGAATCAAAGCAGCTTCTGTGGCTGGAATGACATGCTTATCTCTGCATGTACTTAGGGAGATACTGCTCCATATGTTTCAAAAAGTGCCAGGGTGCATTGTGAACTTTCTAAAAGTAACTTGATGCTTTGTTTTAAAAACACATTGCTGAAAATGTCAACACTTGAATATTTTTTTCTGAAATTTCTTTGTACTAGAGAATATTTTAGGCTTACAAATATAATGAAAAAAATACACATCATATTTTATTTACTGAGCTTACATTTCATTAGTTTATTCCACAGTCCCTTTTTAAATACAAATGTCAACGCAATTAAATAGTGTACAAAAGCCTCTAGTCAAGATTAAATTTTCTTCTGGTGTAAGGCTTCAAAATTCTGCATCTGTCTCTTGAGCTACGGCAATAATTTTTCTAGTGTTAAATAGTACTATGTGGAGCAGTCTGTTTTGCTTAATAATTCTTATATGATGACAAGGAACAGCAGATCTTAGATAAGAAACTAGAGGATTTGATACTTCTTCTCATGTGGTTTCCACTTTCTGTCTGACTTCGTTATTAAAATCACGTCCAGTGTAGCTGAGGTGGCCTTTCATAAACTTGATTCTTTCAGATTTGAAGCAAAAAGGATCATGTGAGGTGGAAGGGGCAGTTTATCTGCCAAACAAACTGACTTGTATGGTTACTGGCATTGGCTGCAATGTAATTTTTAAAGCTTCGGAGTTCATATTCTAGTTGAATATTTACTTTAAATTCAGTTTTACTTTGTGATTCAAAAGCCCAGGCTTGTTTTACAGTTGACACGCTTTTGCAAAAGATAAATCAACAGAGCATTCCAATGGAGGCACAGAGCTGGTGAAAGTTCTGTACTGGCAAAGCTGCTTTATGGCCCTGAATGAGCGGCGTCCTGCTCTGCTTTGGAAAGTTTCTTTGTCAGCATCTATCAATGTGAGATTTTAGATACGCAGTGTGATACGAGTCTGCAGTGCTCCAGACTTGTTTTGCCTTAGTAGTGCCACCTCCCTGAATGATGCAAATCCTAAAGAGTTTGATGAGTTTTGGTATTTTTTTCCTTCCTGTCATACTGTGTTGTCATTCTTTATTTTGAGATACTTCTCAATTTATTTTAGACTTCAAATACATTTTCAGATAATTTTATCTAGCAAAATCAGACTGAAATAGAAACTGGCCATTTGGTAAAACAGAGAAATGTTAATTTATTCACTGTATGTAGCTGAAGATGTTGATACATTACTTATGTATCCTCTGAATGCTCAGCAACGAGTAGTTGAGTTTGAACATGTTTTCTTTAAAGAGAAATCTGTGCAGTTATGTAAGGGAGCAAGAGCAAAATGTATTTGCAGACCTCCTGTGCTTTGCTGTTTTATTACATTGAGAAAAACATATGGTTCTGAAAGTTTTATTTTAAGTGTGTAATGGACCATCATCCCAGCATTCGTGTTTTGCTGTTTTGGAGCTTCTTTCTGGGTCCACAGCAGATATGCTATTTTGAAACAAACTCTCCAGAAGGCAAGCAAATGCTTTCCATAGTGCCCATGACATTTAAAAAGAAGGAATTTTTGGATAGTTCCTATTCTTCTAGTGTAAAACTAATCCTTGAATCTGCAATTTTGATAGGAGTGCCCTTGAGAAATGCTGCTTCAGTGTCTGCAGAGAAACTGACACATAAGGTTACCCAAGAGATGGCTTGTTAATGGATTTGCTGCTGATGTGGTAGAATATATAAGGAAAGGATACTTGGGAACCAGGACAATGAAAGACAAAACAGAGCTGCAGAAATGTTTGCCCAACAACATGATGAAACTCCTTAAAATACTTGTTGGAGAAAATCAAACCAACCAACAATCTCTCCTGCCTGCACCCCCTGCCCC
>VZRH01004152.1:57965-95673 GCA_013397555.1 Urocynchramus pylzowi | reverse complement strand
CCGCCCCCCCCCCCCCCCAAAAAAAAAAAAAAAAAAAAAAAAAGAAAAAGCTTCTTTTCATCCTCCTGAAAACCTGGCGTTCTGTGGGGTGGTACTAGTCTTCATGGGTGTTCTGGCTGAGATCCAAGTTGAGAACAAAAAGGAAAAGCAGTTATTGTAAACAGACCATTGAACACTGGGTAGCTTGCTATGTAGCTTCCTTGTCAAGGGCTTCCAAGTCCTTAGAATGTTTATTGTTTGAGGTGTTTATAATATTGTAGCTAAGTCCATGGCATGTTTCAGTGCATGGCTGTAATTCATATTGTAACACTGAATATTTACTGTTTATTGCATTAAATGTCATGAATGAGAACCATTTTAAATTGACTGTGAAATAATCTAATGGGAGACAACTTGTGTGTCCAATAAAAGGGATGAGTGTGTTTGAAGATGGAGCATTTAGGTGTTCTCCTCAGGTCCCTTTTCAATGGAACAGTAACTTGAATATTTTAATAAATTTAGTAGATGTTCTGTCTCTCTTAGCATTGCAGTTCCATGATTGGATTCCTCTTTACTGTCAGAATTGCTGGGTACTGAAGGAGAGAGATATCTGACTTCTGCATGGTGAAAGTTAGAAGTTAGCTCTTGACAGTTTTATTTTCAAGTTCTCATCAGTGTGTTGGATGTGTACTGAACCTGGATACATGTCAGTCTAATCTCTCCTTCCTCGTTTGCTCCCTGGGGCAGGCTGCATCCTCTCAAGTAGTTCTTGAAGTTTCAGTTTTGCAAATGTGAATGTGACAGTGTCACTCTTTTTGTCAGAAATGCTAATGTTGTCCTCGCTGCCATCTACACTCACAGATAGAAGTTCTGTGTGTGCTCTGAGGAATGTGGTGTACCTCTGCTTGGAATTTCAGGATGTCCTCTTGCAACTTTGGGCTAGTTGAAACCCAGAAATGCAGATTGGCAGTGTTGAGTGGGCTGAATGCCCTTAGTGTTTTGCAACATGTGTATTTTCTAATACACGTGGTCTGACCTGTGCTATTGGTTGCTATTTCAGAGTTTCTTACCTGAATGAGGATGAAATCCATGGGTCATGTGCAAGATAGATCAAACAGACTTTGAAAACACTCTTGTACTCACATGACCAAGGTGTGAAACTAGTTTTATTAAAACCTCTCTAAGTCAAATTGATTTTAATCTGTCATCCTTTGTCTAGGAGGTTGTTGTAGGGTGATTTCGGAAGGATTCTCGTGGTTCAAATGTTTTTCTCAAGGTATTGGCATCTTCATCATGGCTCAAAAAACAGAGGCAGATGAGCTTGCCTTTGCTCAGATGAAAAGGGAAAGTAAGTGCTAGGTCTTTGTGGTCTCTGAAATGGGATATTATAAAATGGAATTGCAGAACTGAATTTTGAGTGAGGAATTTTTCATTAGCAGTGTGTACCAAGGAAAGGAAGTAGAAGTACTGACAACAAGCAGTTGTATGTCGGAAATGAAAAAACGAAATCTTTCTAATTTCATTTATTTCAAGAAACATTTGGAAGTGGTAAGAGTCTGACAACTTGTTGATTAGTAGCTGTAACAAGCAGTGTCAGAGTTCAGTGAGCTCAAAATAAGTGTTTGATTTGACTAGAAAACTTGCACGTTTTTTTCCCAAATTATGGTGGAAATATTTTGTATTTTAAATGCTTTTGTAATTATCATTCTACTTTGCTTCCAAAATAGAAGAAGTTATAAATTCCCTGCAAAACTTTTCCTCTTAACAGAAGGAGCAAAGGCTGCTTTGTGTTGGTCTCCTATGGCATTTTTGGTTGGTTGAGGTTATTTTTGTAGTATTTTTCTCTTAAAGTACCATTAATCAAAAAGTATTTGAAACGGGATACCTGCCTTAGCTGCTGCTTCTCTTGTAGCATGCTCTTTCAGTTTCATGTCTCAGTTTGCAGGTGTAGTAGATGAAAATAAATTAGGCTGGTGTGGAATTACTGATCAAACAACATACAACATGTCTTAGCCATTTTTTTTAGTAGAATGGCTATTTAGGCAAAGAAGGAAACAGCTGACTCCTTATTGCATTGAAAATTGGGAACTGAGGGTTACTCTGGCTTAAAATATTAGTGATGTTGGTCAAAGTGGGAAAGCTACACTGAAGAATCAGTGTGATAAACTTTTTAAATAATTTTGAACTTAATGCTGTATTCAAACTTGAGTTTTGTTTGCAGCATTGCTCCTCACCTACTTCGCTCTTCACATTCTTATCCTAGTGTTACTAACCCAGAACTGCTGACCTCATTAATGCTGCTCACTAATTAATGTAATGCTTACCAGAGTTCAGAACCTGTGTGCCCTTTCATGTGACTTTTCAGGGTGTTTCAGACCGATCTGCTTGCTCAGAGTCTTCCTTGTTCCTTAATATATGGCTTCTCATTCTCTTCTAAGGATTTTTGTCAACTTTTTGAGAGACCACATGTAATTCTGCTTTATTTTTTCTTGTTTGTTTTGTGTAACTCTATTCACTATGCAGGCAGATCCCTGGGTAGATCATTTAGGCCGTGGGTTATTTATGGCAAAGATAATTAGCTGAGTTGCAGCTCCTGAAACAGAAGAATTGCAGCTCAGTGTCATGGAAGTTTAGCTGATAAGCTTTGTGGGGCCTCATCTCCTCCTGTGCAGAGTCAGATCAGGAGACTCAGTGCTGGACTCCCACAGTCTGGGTGTCTAGCAAAGCTCCATTAGCCTGTGCTGCCCATTCTGTACCTGGTGTTTGTGGCAGTGTTGAAGTCAAGAGCAATGCCAGGGACAGGAAAGGGCAAAAGGTAGGTGGGTGTGGGCCTCCACTACTGCTCTCCTAGTTCAGATGCAGTGCAGGATGAGTGCATGTTCAGGTAACGAGGCAAAGCTGATGGGGAGTCTCCTAAAACTTGTGTGAGGACTGGCTATGTAGAGATATCTGATGGGCACCATGGTGTTGATTTGGTGTTTGGGAATACCTCAACATGCGATACCACAACATGCCTCTGAGTGTACACTCTTTTATCTGGGATTTTCTGTTTCCAGAGTGGTTCAGCCTACTCCCATCATGAGTGGTAGAGCTGGCTGCAATTGCAACACAGACGGTACTAAATGGTGCTATAAAGCTGTGTCTTAAGTGGTATTTAAAGTATTTTATTGAATACTAGAAACTAAGTAGTTAAAATACTTTGCCAAAAAGTGGGGTAACACTCACAGATTGATTTAAATACACCTGTTGACCTTACTGATTGAGCTGAATGTTAAGTTTGAAGCAAGGTTATTTGCAGTACCGGGAGAAAAACAATGATCAAGAAGAAATAATTTTTTCATGGCTCTCTCTTTCTATGAAGGAGACTTTCCATTGTGTAACCGCAGTACAGCATCACTGGCGAACACTTCATATCCCAGTGCAGAATCCCAGAACTCCCTTCTTAACTGTCTCTGGGTGGGTGCCAGCACAGGCCAAAGACTCTCCTGCAGTCTCTGGGTCAGCATGCAGGGAACTGGGCCCAGTAGTCAGGCCTGACTTATCACCCTGCAGGCTCTTTAAATATACTCAGCTAAACTGAGTACCGTAATTTTTGTGCAAGCAGATCCACAGATAAAGTTGATGCCTTTTTCTGTTCTCCTCAAGTTTAACTTCCTTCTTTTAGTACCCTTTGTTCTCCTGACCTTTTTTCCTGCATTCTCCCATGCTCTTTAAAGATACTGTGTAAAGTGTTATCTCCAGAAATGATGGTGCTTCAGGATAGAGCTTGAATGCTGTTAGCAACTCCCAGCAGCACTCTAGTGCTCACTCTAAATTGGAAGCTTTGATCACATTTAATCATCTGTAGTCATTATGGCAGTGTGTGTGTGTGTCACTCATGTCTCAGCTCTTTTGTCTGCTTGCTGTGTCTTACTCCTCTGAGTAACTTCCCTTGTAGTAAATACTCATTGACAGGGATTGGGTTTTTTAATCCTATTATTAACTGATTTGTATTTATATTTTTGTATGCTAATTGGTAAATATCTTTCTCCTGCTCTGAAACATGTCAGGGCTGACAGCTTGATTTGATTTTAAGACATCTAATTTAGAGTTTGGTTGTTTTTTGGTTTTTGTTGGGTTTTTTTCTGCTGCAATAAGAGAAATCTTATAACGGAATAATTTTTTTTTATAATGCAGCAGTGCTTAGTATGCTGCTGCTGAGTGAAAAGGCCTCTGCATTTTTGCAGGGTATAGACTCTCCCATTCTCAAAGTCTCCCTCTCTTAACTGGGAGTGTTTCTTGGCTCACTGTATCCATGTTGAAGCTGGGCCCTTTTTAGTACCTAATCAGGTGTTTTCCACTGCATGAAAGGGTCCATGCATCTTCTCTATTTTTAGGCATTGATTTGTCTCTTTGCCACTTCTTTGCTTTGTTTTATGCCCTGAGTTAAAAAAAGAACCCAAAACCTGTCTGGACTCAGTGTCTGGGTGTTTTACCTGCACAATAAATTTGCAACATGGCTAAAATCCTCACAGGTAATGGCAGTGGGAAGATATTTCAAAAAACTTCTACCTTTCAGTTTGATAATAGAGCTGTGTTCCACTCTTTGTAGACAAATATTCATAAAAAGAGAAACCTGTCTCTGGAGTCTGAGATCACAGCTCAAGAAACATTTTGATGGGGTATTGTTAGCTGCAAGCCAATGAGGGAAAAAGATTCCAATAGGAGTTGAAGAAGAATGAATAAGTTTTTAAGAAAGAAGGATTATTATATCTTTAAAATATTTGAGCTGTATATAGGCTTTGGGTAAAATTCCATTGAGAATACTGCATGTTGTTCGAACACGTGTTTTTAAATGTCAAAGTGTGTGTAGAGAGAAACAAATTGTGTAAGGAAAAAAGTATTTTCTGACAGCAGCACGCTGTGCAGGCTGCCAGTCAGAGTTCCTGTGATATCTGCTATCAATAAATGTGAGAGTTGCACAGTGTAGGAAGTCACTTTGGGAAGGTGATTATGATGACTGGCAATCTTTAAGTAAACTCTGTCAGGAACTAGGTGGCAAAGTTTTTTATTTTGTCAGTACAACCTTTAAACTATGATAAGACCTGAAAAGACACAGAATCAAATTTTTGTTAATTATTATAGCCCTGTGGAATTTTAGGGGCTAGATTCTTTACCTCCCTATTTCTTGTTGTCAGTTCATTGTGTCTGTACTGCCTGTCACTGTATCTCTTGGAGCTTAACACCAGTTGCTGTGGTAGAAAAGAGTAGATGTATCCATCTTTCTTTTAGTGGCTTTGAGTATGAGAATAGTAATTTTGCCAAAGCCAGCCTGCCACTGCAAATTCACTGGACAGTTCTGTGGAGAGAGAAGCTGTTGATCCCAGCTAGACATTTTTCTGAGCAAAACCTGCTAGGACTTGTTTCAAGCACATTGCAGTGTTTATGTGCAGAGCAATGTGTGGAATAAATTGGTGATCAGAGGTTTGGTGAACCTTGTGACAGAAGTTACAGGAGTGGTTGGGCTGGGCATGTGGGGTTTNATGACTTTTTTTTTTTTTTTTTTTTTTTTTTTTTTTTTTTTTTGTAACAAAGGCTGCAAAAGCTTAAATACTTCTTTTCAGAGTTTTAAAGTTTAAAAGTCAAAAACCAAAAAGAAGAATCCAGATATTTTAGTGAACAAATGTAGTAGTAAGTTGTAGATCTCTGTAGGTTGTATACCAGTTGTGATTTTAAAATGCTGTAAAAACAGTGCATTACTGGTTTTAGTTTGGGCTTGATTTTTCCTTTTTATATGATATTTGATACAATGTTTTTAAAGAAGACCTCAAATAGCTCCTGTTTTCCATCCCTTTGTCAGAACTGCCTTTTCTGAGCACTTAATTCTCTGGGACCTCAAAAACAGGTGAGGATTAATCACTTCTGAGCATGTTCTTGCTGTCAGAAGGATATTTTTCATCATGTTCCCAATTTTCTTGAACAAAGTGTTCCAGCTGTCTTCATTCAGTAAAGATACCATCAATTACAAGTAATTAACAGGTCAAATCAGATTATGATCTGTGGGTTTTCTTTTTGAGAGGTAAGATGATTAAAATGTCTGCTGTGATCTAATAATTCTGCATATGGCAGATTCAACCCGAAGTAGTTTCTGAAGAAGAAAAATGTATTGTGGATGCTTTTTCATATTGAACATTAAGAGTTTAAAAGGTCAATATATAAATGAGTGCTGAAATCCAACAAATTGATGAGAGGCCAGATTACTGTGGCTTAGTAGTTAAATCTCTCCCATGCACCTTCTTACTTCTGGCTTTTTGAAATGAAGTACTGCATAACTTACTGCTGAAAGTTCCAGTGCTTTTCCACAGAAAATTGAGGGAAACTGTAGACCATTAACTTGGACTGGATGAACAACTGACCTTGAACTCAAGAGTGTGATCAGGTAGTGCCTTGCACATCAGGTGAGGTGACATCAGAAGTTATTACCCTTCAGCTGTTTAATACTGTGCCCTGAGAGGGTCAGTGTCAATGAGGTTCTTTGTATTTCAGTTAATTTTTTTCAGCTGTAATACTTAGGTTTTAAATAAGAATATTAAAAAATAGGTATTTTGCTATTGCTAATGGTAGATGGATAATTTCATACAAGGAACAGAAGGTTTCATAATGTACTGAAGACTAGTAGTTGAAAGCTCAAGTCCAGTGAAGGGTTTAGGGTGGGGACGACAGAAGTGCATTTACTTCGTTATTGGAAGAAACTGCTAAAGGAAAGAAGGAACATATCTGCTGACTTGAGAAAACAAGATAGGTCTTTCCTTTTGCCTTTGATCACCTTGTGCTTCTCTTGTTTCTGGATTGTATGGTGGGTGAGACAAGTCAATCTCCTTTCTGAAGTGTGGAACACTTTGACCTCCTGCTGCTTGGACAGAGCTGGGATGGTGGTCATCATCTTCCAAGTTTCTGGTATCACAGAAAAAAATCTTCAGTTTTCAAGGCCTGCACTAAGAACTACACCTGCAACATTTTCTTTCTGTAATACTGTGTCTCAGATTGCTGGTGGCATGGAATATTGGTCAATCACGAGAACTGTAGCAAGAAAATTTTTAAAATGTGAGGTTTCTTCTGAGTCTCAGTATGAGATTTCCCAGGTTTGAGAGAAAATATGTGATAACACATTTTGCTAACCATCAAATATAAGGTAATTAACTTCTTGTCATTACATATTTCTATCAGCTGGGAACACCTTCTTTTAAAAATAGCTTTTCCTTTGGTATTTGTGTGGCCTGTGTGTTTGGGCTCAGCAATTTAATGAAAGATAAGAATCAAGGATGACTTCAAACTGTGAAAAATTTGAGTTACTTGAAGGCAGAAGGTTGAGCACTGAGATGAGTACAGCTTTGGACAGAAGCTGTAGGTGGACAAAACATAAAAGAGCATTGGGTATTATGAGCTGTGTCAAAGGAGCTTCTTACAAAATGTGTAGATGAGAAAGAAGCGTTTTGGGGGAGCATGATAGAATCAAAACCTAGTTCACAAGACAATTTCTACTGCATTTGTACATTTAATAAGATAAATTAAACTGTTCAAGTTATGTTTCCTTGGTGTTGTGCTAATTGATGCCTACAGTAACATTGCTCTGACCTCAGAGAGAAGGGAGAATGGAAAGCCCACTACAATTTTTGTTAAATTTCATCCTTACTATCTCCCAGATTGTAGTCCCAAAGTTCTGCAATTTGCAAGCAGAGGAGCATAAGATTCTCCAGTGTGTATTTAAGATGACAGATTGCTTGAGCAATCCAGTAGTTTGTCTCGTCTGTTTAAATTATAAAATGACATGTAAAGTCTGAATCATTTTGCAATTAAGTGATGGTTGAGTGATAAAAAAACTGTGTCCTTAACATTTTCTTCAGAGATGTTCATTCTTCAACTGCCTGTAATAGCATTAGAGAGGCCTCTGATTTTAGAAATTCATTTCAGTTTGTATACAGGAAACAGCATATTGCCTTGATGGAGCAGCTTTTTTTTTTTTTTTGAGTAATTTTGACTCAGTTGATAGGCATATTTAAAAGAACCTCCAGCATGTAATTGTGAGGCTTTTTGTGATTTTTATTAAAAACAGGTGCCAAGTAAATAGTCATGGTTTTATTTTTTAATGGTGAAAAGGTTCATGGAGATGCTTAGTTGTCTCTCTGAGGTAAGCAGAAACTTTGCTATGCTGCAAAGACTGCTGTTAATGAGCTTGACTTTTATTATTGCCAGCTGAACAAGCAGCTCAAAGCAGCTAACAGAATTTTATATTAGTCCTATACCAGCTGGAGTCAGCACAGATGGCAGTAATAGTTTCCACCACAGTGAAAAGATAAATGGCTGCTCAATTGTGCCATGGAGAAGTGTTAAATAGAGATCCCAAGTAATGCATTTACTATACTTATTAAGACATATAGAGTATCTGTAAGACCAAGTCCTGACTGTTAAATTTCTCTGAACATTATTATGAACTGCGATGATGTGAAGAAAAGCACCTTTTTAATAAATAATAAACTTCAAGAAGGAAGTGATGTATTTATAAAGAGGCAAGGTTTATGGATCAGATAGTGAATATGTGCAGTTACAGTAAATTAGAATCATCAGTGTCTGTATTTGGAGGACAGAATTGCTGGAAAATGTTTTCTTTTTCCTCAGCTTGTGGCAAAGGTGCAGCACAGAGGCAAGGTTTCACAGGGGTGGCAGGAGGTTGTAAATCGAATGGTTGGTATTTAGCATTGGAAGAAAAATCCTATGATACAAATTGAAGCTTAGATGAGGTGATTTAGTTGGAATTGGGTCAGAAGGCACTGGTGCTGCTGGAAAGGGAAAATTGCTGTAAATCCCTTATCACAATTTTCTGAGATTATGGAAGTAATTTACAGTGATGAAGAATAGATGACTTTTAAAAGCTCTTCAGGAATTAGTTTGAAAAAAAAAAGTTCACAAAAGTAACTTGTCTGTTTTGACTTTCTGTGAATGCAAAAACATTTAAAACTTTTTCTCTGAAGAAATACATCTGCTTGTGTATTGTTTGGGTTTTTTTAAAAGCTTTTTTCCAGACTTAACTATTCTCTGGGTTATGGTATGGAGAAGAACAAACCATTAAATAATAGCTTTGACTGTGGAGCTCTTTGCAGGATGTGGGTAAAGTAAACAACTGAGCAAACCTGGAGGGCAGAGGACTTTTTCATTGTTCCCTGCCAGGGTCACCAAGCCTCCCATTACTGTAGGCAGCAGGCAGAATCTCTGGCATCTCACACAATTTTACCTACAGGTAAAATGAAACATGTCTTTGGAACAGCTTTGGATTACAGTTGTTCACATAAGTTGTTTAATGGGGTGTTATACTGCAAGAATATTTCTAAGGTTGAGGTATTTAAGAATTCTTAGCACTTCTTCCACTGCTAATCTAGTGTTGCTGTTGGCAATGAAAAAGAGTGAAGGTAGGCTGGGTGTAGGTGTGTCTGCTGCTGTTGGGCACCAGAGACAATCTAATGTTGCCATGCTGTGCTTCCCTTCTGGAGAAGAGCTACTGTCAAGGAATAACATTTTAACTTTGGTTTTATGTTAGTGTGCCAGACTGCCAGGTTTTGATATCAAATTAAGATGTGTAAGAACAATAGTCTTTCATTCAGAAAAATCTGGGGTATATTTTACTGTGGCGAACAACTCAGGTCTGACCATGAAAATACAATTGGCACTCACAGATGGCTGAAGTATAGTCAGTGTATAGAGTATGCTTTCTTCTTTTTTTGTGATTTTTCCCCCCTTTTTCTTCATGTGTGAGGTGTGTTTTTGGAAGAGAGTTGCTATTAATGACGAGTTTTTCTTAAGAAAAACTTTTTGAGACAATTCTTAAGATAAGCCAAGATAAGCTTAATGAGATTTTAGGTTTGCAAAATCTACTTTTAAGCTATTGAGTTTGTTGGAAACAACCACTTCACCCAGATTTCCCTGTATTATTTTCCCTGCTATTGCCTCCCCCCAATAAAAACTACATGTTTCCAAAATCTCTCTTGGAGTTGTTTGCTTATGTGTCCCTCTGAAAGCTTAACTAAGAGATAGCTACTCATAATGCAGTAACAATAGGTTTACTTTAGGTGTACTAAACTGCTCTCTAGGATTAGCATTTGGAAAATGCTTTGGAAAATTACTAGCCAAGATACCAAGATTACCACGGGTGGTGTCAATAGTCTATTATTGTTGTTTGTCCCAAAGCATGAAGTAGATAAAATGCAATTTTAAATTAAAGTTCTTGCTGTTTTGGGATCTGATGCAGACACGTTTGTGGTCCTGTGGTTTTATAGATAGGTGTCTGTCTGTGTTGGAAGTACTCTCAGAAGCAGAAGTGCTGTGTGCTAGCACTCATTGTACTTTTCAGAACTTTTCCTGAAGTTCTCTGTTTGTTACTCTACCTTTAAAACAGAGAAATTAANTGTATCACTTTTTTTTTTTTTTTTAACAGGTTTGCTGCATTTCCACAGAGCTTCTCTTTTACTGTAATTTAGTGTTATGTTTGACCTGAAGTGTGAAACTCATGGGTACAAAAGGTCTGGAAGGATGGTTCAAGGACTGGGCTGCTATTGAGGCAAGACTGCTGGTTAATTTTCATGCCAGTAGTTAGAAAATACCAATAAGGAAACAATTACTTTTGTTGGTAATTGTTCCTTCAAATGCTCCTTTGAGGCTGTTCCTTCATGAGGAAGGCACATGCTTTGATGGAGGATATTACAACATATTTTTACCACTGTTTTTCTGAGGAGAATCTTTGGGAAAAATATTAATTATCTGTGAAGTATTTATACAGTGTAAGAAAGAAGAGCTCATCTCCTGTGCCTCACATATTCAAATGATGCTGAGTGTGCAGTTTTGGTGTAGTTTGTGCTGTGGGTTGAGCATTAATATGCAGTATATACATGTAACATGCCCCAGGACACAGACACATGAGTCTGTTAATCCATGGCCTTTCAAGCGCTCTGTTTTGAAAGACTGCAGACACCTCGTGAAACCCCTAAAGGTGATTTGTCTATAGAAATATGACTGTGTGTATCTCTGGATGGATTCAGGCTGCATTTCTCATGCTGAAGTTCCTGCTTTTCAAGGCACAATCCTCTGTTTCTCATATTTCTGACAGTGTCTGGTTGGCATATGCACCTGACTTGATCTAAGGTTATTACTTACACCTTACCCTTTCTGCTCTGGATTCATAAAGCATTATTTCTTTAAGTTCTTGGGAAATCTTGTAGTCAAGTACTGAAGGGTGATGTGTCTAGCCAGCCATTGGATTATCATTCACATTATTGCAACTCTAAGTTCTGTGTTACAATAGTTTTTTTCTGCTTGGCTTTTATATATATTGTATTTTCTCTGTGGCACAGACCAGCTGATTTACACCTTCTTTTCAGGTATTTTGGAAAACACCCATTCTCTCAACTTGTGTTTCTTTAATGTTGATCCTGTTATATGAAGGTATTCTTGCAGAATATGAATTTCAGGATGAATTTTGCAGGTTGTTGGGTTTCCCACCAAGATCACCGGTGAGTTACAGAGCTCTCCCTCGCACCCTTATCTTCTGTTCATCACATCTAACTGGACTGTTGCTTTGGAAACCGTTGTAATGTCGCAAGTGACTTCATTATGATTAAATGAGGGGAAAAAAATAGAACAAAAGAGCACATTCCTGTTTCAACATGCAACTTGGAAACTAAAACTGTCTCACATACATTCTCTCTATTTCAGAGCACTTTTTGGTAATGGCACAGATCTGTACTGCTAGGAATAAAGTCTATACTTTGAAATTCCCATTATTTATTTACTTTAAATAGAATCAGTAATCAAGTGATGTAGTTAGAAGGATAACTGGCTTATACTCTATTAAAAGCTGTGCATGGTTCTGTCAAAAAAAGAACCATTTATTGTTTACACGTCTTTGTCTGTCAGAGACTTAATTAGTTGTCTTTAATACTGAGAACACTGTAGTTTCCTGTTCTATCTGGGAGTATTTTCTATTTATTTCTAGTATCTGTATAAATATTTGGGTTTCTGAAGCAGGTCTGTAACTGCAGCTAAACAGAAGATTATAATAATGTGCCAGGATGCTGCAAAATTTTTTGGCACTGTCTCAGCATTGCTACTGATCAGAAGAGATTTCCATGTATTTTGTGGTTATGTTGGAGTTTTTTTTCTCAGTTTACATTTAATAGCTTGTCTAGTAAATTGAAGTTTTCAATGCTATATGGCAAATAAATTAAACTTAATAATGGCTGAAGAAGGAAAAACCAGAGTTATGGGTCAAGGAAACCTTCATGCTCTAGAAGCTGTTCCTTCATGCTCTAGAAGCTGTTTGCTGAAGTTTGCATCTAGTTTTCTAAACAGTAAACTCTTCTATCTGTGCAGCTTCTATTAAAAACCATAGAATGGTCAGGAGCCAGATCAGTGATTGTTGCTTGGAGGTGAGAGGGATGGGAACAGGAGGAGACTCTGCAGGAGATCCCACCCTCCTCGGCACTATGGTGTATGTGCAGTGCTGGTTGGATGTCCAGCTGGTTAACTCTGGTCCTCAGCTCTGGGTCTGGGTCTCTGGAGTAGCTCAGTGTGCTGCTGCTCAGCTGCCAGAGCTTTGCTGGGAATCTCTTCAGAACAGGTTACTGAGCCACTAGCTGGGCCTTGCTCGGGGCCTTAGAGGGAAAGGGGCTGACAGTCAGAGCACTCCTTGCTCTGCCTGCTCCTGTGCCAAGCTGAAATCACTAACAGGTCTGCAGAAGTTTAAAGTGCTTGACATGGGCAGCTTGATTAATGATACAAGTGAAGATCATTTGGGATGTGTTTAAATGTAATTCTTTTTTCCATTCTTCTTCATTCAACTTTATTGTCCCTGGTTTGTTACAGTGAATGAAGTGGTTGATGTGTGAGATAGTGTTAGAGAAGCTGGTGAAGTATAGAAAATAAGTGGGGTGTGAGACTTGCTGCAGAGACACCAGGCTAGTATTTTTTTCTTTGTCTATATCCATATGAACTGCTAAAAATGACATTTACTGCCACTGATAAACTTTTAAGTCATTAATACTTTCAAGTAACTTGTCATTTTCTTCCCTAAGTGTTCAACACCTTCCTTTTTTGGCAAAGCAAAATGAATAAGCCTATCCTGAGTAATACATGAATTATCTTTTCCATTATCTCTCAGGAAGTTCTGATTGTTTCTGAAACGCTGCGTACTACTGATCTGCTACCTGAGGAATGTGTCCACTCCCTCTATTGTATAAGTACGTGGTGTAACCATTAGTATGAATCTGTTGTTCTCTTGTCCTTTCTGGAAAAATAATTAACGGTACTGAAATAATATTTTTTTGTACCAAAAAAATAATTTTTTCTGAGTGTGTATTTTTACCATCTGCCTAGGTAGCTGCAGATGAGCATCTTATCCCTAAGAATCTCTGCATAATATCATGTCTTTTTGCTTTTGTGGCTGGAATCCTAGATTAATTACTGAATCATAAATGCTAATCTTGATGTTGATCAAGACAACCTCGTAGTCAAGGTATTTCTGTACTATCAAGGAAGGCAGTGATTCATCCAGAAATATATGCATATTCCTGGATAAATCAAATACTGGTAACACTCCCATACAAAGTATACAATTGTTCAGTCAGAAGTCCATCAGAGCAGTCCATTGTGAATTATTGTCAGCTGAATAAAAGAGATAGGATATGTAAATAGGTATTTAATTCACATAATTCAGAGGGAACTTACTTTACGGAACATATTTGGTATTTTTAGCAGATACATGTTGAACTGAGGCACAGTATTTGTGAGAGGAGGCCAGTTCTTTCTGAATTCTATTTATAGGCTGGCCTGGAATGCTCACATGATGATACTGTTTGTAATCTTGGGTGTTTTTATTGCCAGTGATGCTATGGCAAAGAGCTTCTCAGTGTTTCCATTATACAGTTCTATTTCTAAGCTGTATATCTAGTGCCTAACATAAAGCTTGGCTTGGAGATTGAGGATGTGACTCCTCTGCAACTGGAATAAATCCTGGCTTTGTATTTTTGGAAGAGTTATGTGATTGCAGTGACTTGTATACATTTCATTATCATGTTGCTACAACAAATATTAAAACACATAGTAGTTAAAACAAGATCTAAAAAGTATCCATGGAAAATGGTCAAAGAATAGTCAGAAAACTGAAACTGCAGTGTTGCAGTTTGTGAGTTCACTCTGGTACAGTGGAGTTTAATCCAAAATGTTCAAGCCATAAATGATTTTGAGCTCAGTTAGTGAGACTCTGATAAGAACACCGGCCAAAATTAACATTGGCAATATTTCAGATTTTTTGTTTCAGTGTTCTTCAGTTTTATTAGGTTCACTCCAGTTCATTAGCACAGTGTTTAAAAAAAACTCATACAAACAAACAAAAAAAAAAAATCCAACCAAACAGTTTCATTTGAGGAGAGTAGAAAAGGAGAAGCAAAAAATAATCAAACTGGCAGGAAAAGAATACCAGTTATGTGTAGTTATAATAAAAAGTTATGTGTATTTATAATGAAATATGTCAAGGCAAAAAGGAAAAGAAACATTTTTTTTGCTTAAATTTTGTTTTGGCCAGCTGCCTAAAGGAATATATCTGTCTTCCACCTGATGACCACTAATGGTCATTTTTTTCTATACGGAAAAAAAGAATCTTCCTCTTCCACTTCCGGCTGTCGCTCCCTTTTTCCTTCCCTCCTGGGTAGAATGTGATACTATTTCCTTTTCTTGGCAAGCAGGGTTGCATTTGTTTTATTTTCCCGAGGTTTTTTTTGTTGTTGTTTTTTTGGTTTTTGGTTTTGTTTTGTTTTTTTTTTTTTGAGTGAGACAGGATTTCGAAAATGCTTGATACTTTTTGTAGCACTGTACAGAAAGTGTATCTATTTGTAACTGCCCAAGAGTTATGGTTCTCAGAGTAACTAAAGGAATTACCCTAAGTACGTAGTGTGGATTAGTCTAAAAAAGTGCTATTTGGAAAAACTAGGTTTCTATTGAAAGGTTGCCACTTTTATATATCATTATGTTGTGCAGTTAACTTATATTTGTCTGAGCTTGACAGTAATTTTTATGCAACTGGTGCATTACTAAAGGAAATGTTAAGATTTGGTTCTATTTGTTAGGGATAGGTTCCATTGCCTACAAAGAGGTTGTTTAGATTAGGAAAGACACACTAAATATGAAATAAATTTCTGCTTTTCTGTTGATTAGTTACCTACAGGTGTTGCACAGAGGAGAAGGTACTTGTGTGTTCAGTTGGACAAGCAAAGAACATCATTTTTGACAGAGGTAGCACAATGTACATTAAATAAAAACAAAATTGTAATCCCAGAATGTAGCCACTCAGTTTATACTATAATAATAGATATGGAAAGCTGTATTTAAAGAAAGCTTTTGTGTGTTTTGCTTATCTTGGTCTCAGTATTTGGAAAGTGAGGGGTGGAAACGATAAGATGCTTGTGTAATATTCCATTGCAACCTGTTGAAAAGAAAACTGAAAATAAAGCAAGTATTTTTAGTTCCTTGGATATGCTGTCTCTAGCCTTGCTTTTTTTCTTCTGGAGTACAATGTCTTGGATGCAGCTTTTGAATTGGATGATACCACATAATTTGTTTGCAATATATTGAAATAAAAAAAGGAGTACTGAGTATTGCTTCATGTCCCAAGCTTTAGATTTGATTGTGCATACAGGTCAAAAGGTAGAGGGATATTTTGCTTTTGAAGGTTATGTCAAAACTCAGTACTGTCATTTTGATTTTTGGACTTTTGTATCACTTTCTTTTCTAAGTGCTGCATGTTTTTAATCTGCATCTTTTTCTTCTGAAAAAACAGTAAATGGTGTTCTATTAATGGCATCATCATTTCAGATAATTGGGAGAAGCTGACCAAGAGGTTCTGTAGTTAACTTATCAACACTTAATTTAGTTTATAAACCTAGTGTCTAGCAAAAATATTGATAGCATTTTTAAGACTCAAACTTATTTTCTACATTGATTTTCAGCAATTCCTATATGAATGGTATAGGGTGTATAGTTTAGGTGTGTGAGGTTTTGCATATTGGGTGTATAGTTTAGGTGTGTGAGGTTTTGCACATGGTTTTGTTCCCTTTGGAAGGGATGTGCAAGTTTCCTTAGCCTGTTTTTATAAAGACTTCTGGAAGATTCAATACTCAAAATAATTTTACAGTTCCAGTGAGTTATTTTAAGCTATCAAGCTACTGATATTCGTGCTTCAAGTGTTTTGGAGGAAAAGAAGCCAGCCACAACCCACAGACTTGTGACTTTTAGCTTCTTCCACTTAATAAAAGTAACAGACGCAGTAGGCATGAGCCACATGTCCAACCAAAATCCTTTCTTTCACCCCTGAACATCTTATGTGGAGTCCTGAAGAGTCTCTGCTTGGTCTGGTATTTCTTCTTCTATAAATGAATGGCAGAAGGGGTGAATATGGGTGTGATGGAATATATTGGCAAGACAGTGTTGCTGCAGTTGCTGTTGGAGCATGACAGCCACAGAAAGCTGTGGGATGACCTTCAGGTGGGTTGTGGCTGAATGATGAAGGGATACATGAAACTCACTGTGAAACACAAAGCTCTTCTGACCTTATGTACCCAGCCATGGTTTCTGGGCTCCCTGTTCCCAGGCAAATCCCTTTGGAGTTCTGCTCATTTGAGAGAAACCTCAGCTCAGTGCTCAGCAAGTGGGTGAAAAATGGCAAGAGACTGACATGACCTACCATGTGGGAAAGCATGTTGGGAAAGAGCAGGGAATGAGGAAGGGAGTTTCATGTCTCTGTACAGCTGCAAAGTGCTCTTCACTGTTGTTTTATTTTGGCTCTCCTGTTTCAAAAAGGTCTGCTGGAACTAGGAAGAGATAGAGAATGGCAGTAAGGGTGGTGAGCTTACAGACCACTTCTACATGAAGAACAAATAATAAAGCAAGAAGTCTTTAGTCTAGAAGAAGACAGCTGGGGAGGGAAAAGGGATGTGGTTAGAGATCTGTACATCCATGAACAACAAGAGAAAGGATTTACTGCCCATTGCCTTACAAGAACTGTGGGACTTTAACTTAAATTATCAGAAGGTGGATTCAGAGCAAGTACAAAGGTATGTCTATAATTAAACTGTGTGCTTTGCCACAGGATGTCAACTTTCAGAAGTCTGATTAAAGAATGGTTAGATAAATTAATATATAAAAACCCAATCATTGAAGGCCATTAAGGTTAAACATACCAGTCAATTCCATCTGTAGTTTCTCACTGTCCATGGCTGGTGAGAACACCTGTTTTGCAGCTGCACTAGGCTGCTGCTGGGTTTTCTGCTGTGTTCATCAGGTGGCTTGATTAAAGGACCTGATGGCTGTCAGAGGCAGGATCTGCCCCTTCTATGATGTGGCAGTGGCCTAGCAGTCACTACAGCTTCACCCCCTCTCCCTGGGTTCCTTGCACATTGATGCTTGCTGTGTGCATTCCCTGCATTGGTACAGCTGGTTTCTGGCTCTGTAAAACAAAGATAATTTTTCAAATAAAGAATGTCAAGCAAATTAACATTCTCCCCAGTCCTCCCATTGCCTTGCATTTTTCTGGCAGAAGCATAGCACAATGTCAGAGGCTGTGGCATGGAGCTAGGAACAAGAAGCTGGGGAAGCACAGAAACTTCTTAAACTGGCTTTGCCTCTTGGGCAATTACAGTGAGGTATTCTTAGAGCAGCTATTGCCCATGTCTTAGTCTGAAGCTTACTCATTCTGCCTCAGACCTGCAACACTGTACACACTTAAAACCTTACCTGTTTTTCCTCCTCCCCCATCTCCTGCAGAGAGAAAACTATTTCACCTGCAGCCTAATTAAAGAGATAATCTCTGCTTTCAAAGTTTTCCTTTCTCTGAGATATTCTCAGAAAAAATTTGCTAGCTAAAGTTTATAAAGTTTTTTTGCTAGCTTCAGGTTTCTAAGATAAAGAAATTTCTGTGGTTCTCACCTCCTTTCTGGTCTCTAACGCAAACCAAAATGTGTCATGATTCTTCCCTTTGCAATTCACAGAAGTGTTAGGCAACAGTTCTTCAAGAGTACTGAAGGAATGTAGCAAAGTCTGGAAAGAGCTATACTTTCTGTGCAGGAAGATTTTTTCTTTCTGTATTTTCCAGTTTTTTAAATGCAAATGTTCCTTCATGAGCAGCTCAGTATGAATGCAACATGGGAACAATGCTGTTCTAAGAGACTCTTGGTAGTATTGGACTTGGTAATATCTTGGACTTTTGTCGTATTTTCTGCATTTCAGGTTCACTATGCTTAAGAAATACAAATTCAAACTGATTTGAAGAGGAGAACTGCAAAACCTCCCTGTGTAGAAGTGTATTTAGAGCTGCAGGGAAGTGCAACATATGAGAGCACATGTAGAAAGCCAAGTTTGATTGAAGGGTTAAATTACAGACAGTGTTGGTACAAGAAAAAATAAATATTCAATTTCTTTGCTGTCAAAATTTAGGAAAGCTTTCTGGACAGCAGTAGAATGAGTCAAAATAATTCAAAGTCAATGCTGTTCTGCCTCATGGAAGGCTACTCAATCTCAAAAGACTTTGTGGCATTGTTGCCTGTGACAAGACTATATGACTTGGAGATTCTTGCTCTCTGTTTTATTGCTTTATTCAGCCAGCTAATGTGTATTGGCAGATGTAAAGTCACTCTTTAGCTTTAAGAATAGACACAAATAATTTTTGTTTCTGTCTTTTCAGGAAATACTGAAAATCCATTTTGGTTCTTAAGTGTCTGACCACATTAATGACTTGTGTACCGTTACTTGTGTACTTGTGATCTCTTTCTAGACTTTCTAAAAGCCATCAGTGTCTGTGAGGTCTGAGATGACTTCTATCTTGTAAACTGCATTCTTGCTGTGCTTGTAATTGTATGGGTTCACATTTACTCTTTGAAATCACTATTTCTTATATTGAAAACTGCTTGTAACACTTAATCAGGAATTTTACTCTTGACCTACACTGTAGTATTGCTGTTGGTTTTCAAATGAATTGAAATTTTTATGGGACAGAGGCCAACTCTTTGGGGTATTGTAAAAATGAAGTCTGTTGTAACAAAACAAATAAATTATGCTGCTCTTCTGTTTTTGAGTTAAGCACTACAAATGCTGGCTTTTAGCTGTAGACTCATTTTCCACTGAGGCACTTCAAAGCTGTAACTGTCTTCCCTCTATAGGAGAGTCTCTATGTAAAGTCAGCAGTAAATCAGCTTTGTCTGTTTTACCCATTTACATTGCTTACTTGCACATGCAAATCTTTTAAGATTTATTCTAATTTGTACCTTATCCCTTCTCAGTCTTACTGAGTATTTTTTCAGAGTTTGTCTTTAGGCATTTCATTTCCACTGCAGCTGTACTGTCACTTTCTTAGTAATGACTGTGACCATCTGCTTAGAACTAGAAAATTTGCTAGTGTGATGTTAAAAGTAGTACTGTCAAAGCTTGGTCACTGAAAATCAAGAGTTGAAACCTGGATGCCCAGCCTTGCCTGGTAACTTCACTCGATGAGCATGGTAAATAATGTTCTTCACAGAAGACTGCCTGTATTTTTTTGGAGATGTGGAAAAAATTTGGTCATAAAAGCCAGGTATGAAACCCCACTGAAGGTTGCTGAGCTGACACAAATTTTATATTACATTGATTTTTTTTTTTTTCTGTGAAACTGCTATATATGGGTTGGTGTGGGAACACACGATCTAAGGATTTTTAGAGGTGCTTTTTATTGATTTCTTTAAAATTGACACATGTCTGGGATTATAGTAATGGTTAAAAGTTCCTGAGTCTCAAGCCTTGTAGATTATATTTTGTACATTTATATAGTCTGTCCTGGTTTGGGGCAAATTTGTGGGAAGACCTCCAAAGGGGGCCCCTCCAGAAAACAAACCCACACGGCCCCTTTCCCCAAGCAGTTTGGGAAGGATTTTCCTCAGAGAGAGGGATAGAAAGAACCTGTTTATTATCAGTCACAGCACTCCCCAGCACACAGAATGAACAATACCTGAGGACAANCACAAAATGAAACTTCACTGTTCAGGGCCAGTTTTGAAGGCACAGAGCACAACATCCAGCACACACAGGACAGACGACTGGGGATACAGGCACCATAACGACACCCTAGGACAAGTTGTATTTATTTATATATGTAGCATCCATGTGCTGTGTACCACATCTTTAAAAAGGGATTTTAGCTTTTTTTGCAAGAGTGTTTTGGTTGGAGACCATCTGGTTCAACCCCCAGCTCAACCCCCCTGCTCAAGCAGGGCCACCTAGAGCAAGTTGAGCAGGACTGTGTCCAGACAGCTTTTTAGTGTTTCTAAGGAGGGGAGTCTACAACCTCTCTGGGCAGCCTGTGCCTGTGCTTGATCACACTCAGAGAGACAAAATGGAGCCTCCTTTGTTTCAATGTGTACCCATTGTCTCTAGTCCTGTTACTGGGCACCACTGAAAAGAGCCTGGCTCCCTCCTCTTTGCACCCTCCCTCAGATATTTATATACCTTGATGAGATACCCCTCAAGCCTTCTCTTCTCCAGGCTAAGTAATGCCAGCTTCCTCGACCTCTCTTCACAGGAAAAATGCTCCAGTTCCTAATACTTAAATTTTTTTCCTTGTGATTTTATTATTCTCTATCATATCAAGCCAGGCTTCTTTAAGAGCATGAATTCAACCATTTAGAATTCAATTAGATTTAGTAAAAGAATTTGCTTAATATTGGATTAAAATATCATTTGGGTATTTTAATTTGTTAAGTTAGTATATTTCAGTCATAAGATGATCCTTGTTTTTTAGCCCTGCAACAATGTTAGTCTCGTAGTGCTGCTACAAGTCTAAATATTTCCTATTTTGTTGTACGAAAGCTTTTCAGTCCAGGAAGACTTAGGGATCTTGGCTTTTTTTTTCCATAGAGCTCATTGTAGTGGTTGGTTAGAAGGGCGGTGTGTTTGTCACTCCTGAAATTTGTGATTTATCATAAGGCATCTGGCTAGGAGATGGTTGTCATTTCCACCAAGTACAGGTTACATACATCCCATAATGCCTGATAGAGGGGCCTGGCCTGCAAGCTTTGCAGTAAAAAAAGGAAATGCTTGTGGCTCAAAGTAACATAATATTTATACAAATGGTCACAAATTCACAGCTCACTGGAGAATGGAAGCCTGTTAAATACTTTTTTTCTGACATCACTTGTCATGTAGGATGTTCTCTTTTACCTTTCTGGTGTCTACTAAAAAGGCATCTAACATCTGTCAGAGGTCCCTCAGATAAAAAAAAAACCCAAAAACTCTGAGTGCCATAGCAGTTGCCACTCGTCTCTGCTGGGAATTATCTATTCTCAGATTGTAGAAATGCTCTCAGGTTGTATCTTTCAGTAACTTAGTGCTTGGTCTCATCTGTAAAGCTGGTTACCTGCCTGATTTGTTAACTGGTAAACTTGGAGCTCACACTGTGAAGAATTTTTCTAGCCTTTGGATTAATTGTATGGCTCATTTCATGGCACACACACACTGTGTTGCTTCTTAAGCTTTGCAGAGCTCTGTGGACAGATTTCTAGAGGTGTTGCTTGCATGAGTGCTGTATAAAAACAAAGTCTCCTCAGTACTTTTAGGTGTTTGTCCTGCAACAGCTCAGGAGATCTTACTCACTTTTTATGTAGAATTGATTCAAGTTGACATTCTTGGTATATTGTTCCACACAATAAACTTTATTCATCCCATGAATCACCATCATCATCTTTCTCTGTATTATGTCCACTTTCTGGTAAATGGTAGCAGTTGTTAATGCTGTCTGTTAAAGCAAATAATGTCATCTTAAAGTTACTAAAACAACTGGTATTGCAGCCAGCTGAGATAGACTTTTTTTTTTGTTTTTTTTTTGCAAAATGCTTTTAGTGAATTTGCTGTGCTAAAGTGTATTTTCATCAAAGCTAAGTTTTAATTTTAATATTTTAATTACAAATTAATGAACGGTATTTTCCTTCTGATAAGTTCATTTAATATTCATGTCAATAAACACACATGCTAGGATAAAACAAAAACAGTAATTTGTGAGTTTTGCTGAATCTCAGATAGCTTTTTCATACTGCAGTTGTTTGAAGAATGCTAACATAAGGTTGCAGAGCTGTGTGAAAGGATGAAGTGTCAAACCCAATTAGCATCTCTCTTGAAATCTCATTAGTAAAATCAAGTAGATGACAATTGAATGGTAGTTTTCCCTGTTATGACAAAGGAATGTGACAGTGAAACCTGGGGGTTCTTGTCTCTTGTCCAGTCAGAATACATGGTCATGACTGGTAACTTTACATGCAGTAACTTCTCAACAATAACCTTGTCCTGACTGAGTATGAAAAATATGCTTATCTTGCAATTGTAAGAGTGGAGCTTTTTCTTTTTTTCCATTTGTTGAGAAAAGTAAGGTGTTACAACCGAAGTTCAGATCCAGTTCCTTGATTTACACCTACACTTTAGTTCTTTCTGGTACACAGTCTTTCCACTGACAAGAGATTTTCTGTCTTCTCCCTTGTCAGTGAAGCTGTTAATTGTTTGTGTCCTTTCAGCAAATTGTAATGTCTGAGCTTTGAACCAGCAAACTAACAAAGTTAAATTTAATTTATGAAATGCTGTGTTGCTTATCAAATTTTTTTCACATACCCTTGGAAGTCATCTGTCTTGGATTAAGTACTGTATATAGTGATAAAATAGCAGTATGTTTTTCAAAACCTTTGAGCACTACTTCCACAAAGGTGGAAAATCTTCATTGGTGTTTTGATTACAAGCAGCATTTCTGAAGGAATGCTAAAGGAGTAGTAGTGTTGGAAGGGAACATTTTCCATTGACGTGGGAAACTTAAGATGTAGTTAATAGCTGTCAGTAGCCAACTCCAGTTGGCTGGGTGTGAGAGTCTCCATAGAGTTTGAAATGCCAGTTAATGCTTAGGGTGTTTTCTCCTCAAGAGCACTGGTAATAAATGCAACAGGATAAGAATAACAGGTGCCTAATAAATGCTGCTGCAATTTTATTAGCACTCCTAGAATGTGTTTCCACATACTTTCCAGACCTGTAGCATGTTTGCTCTGACAGCAGTTTCATTGCATTCAGGCTAAGAATCATTCATTGGAGACTGCCCGTAAGAGCTAATAGATCTTGGGTTCTGAGATCAGATTCTTTTTCCCCTCCCTCGTTTCCTTGTCCTGATTAGTTAAACCAGATTAGGTGGCAAAAATCTACTCATTTAGATTCTTGCACTTTCAGTTTTATTGAAAAGGAGGGGAAAAGAATTGATTTTAAAAGGGGCAGGACTACTTGATGATGTACCTGGGAACATTAGGTAGACTTTCATTCCTTTGCCTCTTTGTAATAAGGCTATAGCTGGATGTTAGTAAGAGCAAGCTTGTTATCCTTGTGGTTGTACTATACTTGTAATTGGTGTAGCAGGTTTTCATTGCAGTAACTAGAGTCTTGGAAAAGTTTTGAATTAGTGTGATTAAAAACTTGGTGAAAATAGATAATTTAACTTGGTGGGTTCTAGATGGGGTCTCTGCAGGATTGTGTTAAAGCTCTTGAATCTCAGAGCAGAGTGACAATTTTAGTTACTTTTTGCCTTTTCAGTGAAACTAACAAATTAAGTGAAACAGGTTGTTAAAACGCCAACTTATTTTATGTGGGAGAGTATTCAGATTTTAGTTTTTTGGTGAGTTTTCTAGCAGAGTAACAAATTAATCTTTCTGCTGATGGGTGGTGTCTGCTCTCTTAAGGCAGTTGCTGTTTGCAAAGTGATGTGCAGTTGCATGCAGGGCAGGTATCAGTTCTTTCTCGGGCTGTCAATAGAACTTGGTTTTACATAACATCAAGCCTTCTGTGTAAAGGTTAGAAACACTTGAACTTCAAATCAACAAATTGTTGGCATCGGAATAATAATGCCTTGGGCAGTAAAAATACTCAGTTTGGGAGTGAAGGTAAGTTAGCAGCTAATGATGTTCCTGGACAACTGTCACTTTGTCTTCCATCTTGTAAATGTCAGAATATTACACCTTTCACTTACTTTAATGAGCTTGGGTTGGTTTCATAACCTGGTTCCTTTCCTTGCTGTAGTGACTGAACTTCAATAGAACCCTGTTATGGTGAAATATCCAGGCATCTTTGTTTCTTTTGTGACATGGAAGTCACTCTGCTGCTGTAATGTCTATTTTGTTTAACTTGCACTGCATTATTTGTCGTTCTGATTTCAGTGTCTGACTTTTCTCTCTTTGCATGTGGTAGGTTTCTGTAAAGCATGTGAGAACAACTTATTATTAGAGTATGCGTCTGTTTCTCATGGTGTTTCTGATTATGATCAGTTACCACCTTATTATGCAGGCATTTGCTCAAATTGCTTTAGTTGTTAAAATGTTTGGGGTTTTTTTGCTGTTCTTCAAAGAATTGTTTTGTCTATAGAACAGGCTTTTGCTGGGTAGGAGGATTAAACAGGGCATGTGCTGCTCACCTTATGCAAGAATATAAAATAACTAATTATATTTGTGTATGTATGTGTGCTCACACAGTATGTAAAGTATCTCTTCCAAGAATCACACGAAGGAATCATGATGCCAGCTTTATTAGTCAGCTGTACAGGAGGTACCCTCCAGACAAGCACAAAGGTGGGGTGCTGTTCCCTTTAACAGCATTGCCCCTGCCATTTACTTTTCTCTGTGCTTAGAAAATTCATAGGAGAAATGGGCAAGTTTCCTTAGCCTGTGTTCTTTGTAGAGAAAGTGGTGTACTATCAGTAGTAAAATCACCTGAAACTGCTGCTGTGGCAGACTGTGATCTTTATCTAGGTAGTTTAGTACAGTGTTCATCAATACTATAAAGCCACGCTTTTTAAGGTGCTTGGTATCAAGCCTGCAGGTAACAGCCTGCAGTGATAAACCAGGAGACAAGGAATGGTCCTAGAGCTGCATGACCTTACTGTGACAGACAGGAGAAACACGATCTCTCCGCTTCTAAATAATTTACCCTGTTTGCGGTTAGGAGTGCTGAGTGCTTGCTGTCTCTGCTGCTGCCACTCTGGAAGCTGCACACACATGGGTAAACAAACAGTGCAGTTACTTCTGTTCTGGATAGCGAGGCACACTCCTTACGATGATCCTTCCACAGGTTTGCTCCCTTGCACTCTGCCATTGAATGAAGCAAACACACACTGCTGGTGACAGGCTCAGCCTGAGCTGTAAGGCAACCTGATTTTTAAAAACAAAACCAAATTTAAAACCACTTAAAAATACTATAATACTTGTTTTGAACAGCTGGTCTTTCGACTCCAGAGATGCTGGAGCAGTGAAATGTAAGAAGTATTGTTTTTATCTGGATGATCTTTGCAATTTGATCATCTTTATGCTTTCAGAGGAAAGACTGTTTTATATAACAAGTTGAAAAAAGACCTGAAGACTTTTCTCCATTTTATTGTATATTGATAATTGCTTGTTATAATTCTTTTGACCAGTGACCTTGAAGAGTATGTCAATGACTATGTAAGCACTAAATGTAAACAATTATATATTTGGGAAATCAGTCAGTACCGTGAATTTGCTGTTGTTGCACATGTGATGAGAGCAAAAAGTTTTTTCAAACTCCGTGTCTTAGATGTTGACTTTCGGTGTAGTCAGCTTACAAGAGCTGCAAACTCATCTAGTTCATTCACTCATAGATACTGTATGTGGTTATTTAAAATAGCTGGTTATGGTTGCTTCATCTTGATTAACTAATGTGAGAAAGTATAGGGAAAAAAACCCCAAATACTTTCCAAAATGTGAGATAATTATAGTACAATTGTGACCTACTTGGCTGCTTAGAACAGTTGAATTGGAGATGAATTGGGCTGTGTGCATGTTCCAAAGAATCTAAGACCTGTTTTTCAGAGACGCTTTGTTCCTCTGTCTCCTTTAATGTGGAGTACCTGGTTTTACGCCTACCTGCTCGTTTTATAATGTACCTTGTCCCTACTGAAGGTGACTTTCTTGACTGAGGGTTGGGGGTGGGTGGGGTGATAAAGCTTCATTACATGAAATGCAGAGAAAAAATAGTTCTTTCAAGGTTTTTTTTGATGTATAAANTGACTTTCTTGACTGAGGGTTGGGGGTGGGTGGGGTGATAAAGCTTCATTACATGAAATGCAGAGAAAAAATAGTTCTTTCAAGGTTTTTTTTGACGTATAAAATGTCTTTCTTTCTGATGGAAGAAAAGACATTTGATTTGGAATACTGACTACAATCACTAAGGGACAAAAAAAATCTTGTTTTGAAAGTTACTAAGTCTTTAAGATGACAGTATCTCATACTTCTGGATCCTCATAGGGCAAGAGTGTCTTCTGTTGCTTCCTACTGCTTGTGACTAGTTTTCTAGTCAGAATATGCAATGTCATCTTGTATCAACTTTTTGTATGACAAAAGGAGACTACTATGAGAGAGATTGTGGATAGTTTAAAAAAAAAAAAGGAAGAAAGAGCCATTGCTGCTGTTAAACTACTAGCAAAATGCACTCCTCTTGTGGTGTGCTGTCACAGGCAATGGGCTGAGGTGATAGAGAGAAAATGTGAGTGCAGTCAGGAAGACTTCTCATTCATGTGCTGACATAGAACATGAGAACTGAAATTTTGTGAGTCACTTCTCTTAGCAGATGTGGGAAGTATTGAGTTTAGTCTCAGCAAGAGATAACAGAAAAAAAAGTTGACATTGTCACAAACCTTTCTGTAACCTGTCTTTCTTTATCTAGCTTAAAGTTTGAGGTAGCTAAGCACTCAGATCTTGATGTGTGTTAGCCAAGCAGGGCAGGAGAGGCTTAGTACTGTTGTGAAACAAAAAGCCTGAGTAGATACCCACAGAAAATACACTGCTCAGTGTTAGAAAAAAAGTTAGAAAATCATTCTAGTGCTATTTTACTGAAGTGATGAAGACTTCTGGACTTCCTCCTGCCTTTGTCCTTAAGTTCAGTCGGCTTTGTGGTCATGAAATTAATACTTTTTCTTTGACCTGTGAGATTATTTTTCAGACTCTTGGTTGTATTTTCTTGGGTTTTGAATTCCAGGCATGTTAAAAAATTATTCTTCTGTCTGAGTGTACAGATTGAAGATTAATGATTAAACCATCAGGTTAAACCAAAATCTGCTGTGATACAGATGCATTTACAAGGTTAGGTAACTTTGATAATTTCCTGGAGTATATACTAGCTGTCTGCTTTAGAGGAGATTTTGTTGTCACTCAAAAGGCACGCCTGCGTCTTGTCATTGACACCGTGGATGACTAGACATGGAATTAAAAATTTCTGGAAATAAACATTTTAGTTGCTGTATCTCTGACCTGATGTCCATCAGTGTGTTGTGTGTCTCTGCCCCTCCAGCCCCAGTTTCGGCACTGAATGACCATATTTGTATGGTCACTGTTTGGTAAAAATTGAGACAACTTCAATTATCTATGAAGCTGAAAAATGCTAGAAATGGAAAGAAGTAAGGAAGCACGTATTTTTAAAAGACTGCAAAGCAAACAACAAAATATATGTCAAAAATTGGTTAGGCTAATGCAGGATTTTATAGCATGTCTTTAAGCTGCTACAGATGTGATTTCTGGTAAACTGTAAACAGTTCTTTAGTTATTAGTTTGAGTCCTTTGATTGAAGTATTTTGGAGTGTTTCCATCTGAATCACTGCCAGAATGATGGTTACACTGAGTTGATTAGCTGATATATCCAAATAGCTTAAAAACCTATCCTGTGAGTTAATATAGCTGACTTATTCCAGAGGCCTTTGATCATATTGCTGTTGGTAATGCAGGGAGTTGCTGAAGTTGGTATTAGGAGTTTGGAGCACTTGGATGTGACATATGGTAGGAAGCTGCAGCTTCTTGTGCTTTGAAATCCCAGAGATCAATGATGCTACTGGGAAGCTCTGCCATCCACCAGGGGTTTAAAAAGTGACTATTATGCTTTTCTTGAAATAGACATCAAAGTAAAGCTAGAGGAGACTTCCAAAAAGGTAGTGGCTTACACTGCTTAAGTAAATACTTCAATAAACATGTGTCAAACCATTTCTTTACTTCAGTGATGTTCTGTACCTTTTCTAATTAGGGCTTACAAGAATGATCCCAGGGAGAAAAAGCAGTTGGTAAACTTTCTGTTAGATTTTACTTCCAAATAAACTGTTTAGGACTTCTGCTGAATCTGTACAGCAGTCTATCAGGAATTCTCTAGTAAAGCTGATATAATCCTGAATTATTTTTCAAGGTATGAGTGTATTTAAAAGCTTTTCAAAAAACTTTGTATGGCTTCTTTCAATAGGAACTTCTCTTGGAAGTTTAGAGATGATGCTGAGACTCTGTCTAGACAAGCTGATAACATTGTAATTGCATCTCATCTGAAAATGGATTAAAATAGTAATAGTCAGGGTAGAGCTAAATGTATTTTTCAGATAGATAAGAGTGCATTCTGTGCAAGTTCTGAGCCACCTGTACACGAGCTAGCCATGGACTGAGCTGTGTAGCCACCAGTAATGAAAGGGTAAAGCTGCAGTGAGTGGTTTGGCTGGAGGCAAACGATGTTTGCATTACAACAGTCCCGTGTCCCATCCCAGCTCTGTAACTTCTGTTTCAGTCAGATGTGTCATCCGAGGTACCAGCTGAGAGTAGGCAGAAAAGATTGTGTAAGATGTGTTTGTGGATTTGCATCCCTTCAGAGTTTTTTTGCTGAGCCCTTGTATTGTGGGTTGCTAAGAAAATTGCTCAAAGTGCTTTGTGTCTTCCCTGCCCTCCTCCCAACTTGAGGGGTTGGTATGTACAGACTGGTGGATGAAGGCATGGCTTGGTCTCAGGTGTTTCTGAATTGAGAGTGTAGCCTCTTGATATATTTCAGTTTTTGTCTAGTGTGTCTGTTGCTATACCTTTCATCTGTGCTCTTATCTTATAAACCTCACTGCATTCTCTGCTTGTGTTGTTTGTCTATAGACCTTTCTCATTATGTTTTTTCTTCTTCATCCACATTTTCTTTCTTTCCTTCATCCATGCTTTTTTCCCCTTGATGTGAAGAGCGAGTGGAATTTTCTTATTTCCATATATAATTTAAACATGTGCCTAAGGTTGTAGTTTTGATGAATGGCTTAAGTCAGTCTAGCTCTGCAGTGTATGTTCACCTCCTCTCTTGCATTGGCATCAGGGATCACGGGGCTGCACAGTGATACAGGGCAGTGATCTCACTTGAAACCAATCCCACCAGAAAAACCCAAAGTGATTTAATTTATAAAGTGGCCATATACTTGCCAGCAAAAGCATAAAAGCATTTAAGAACAATTTTAAGTACTCTGAGCTGTTGTCTTTAGACTGGGGGTTTGTCATCTCTGTTAATTCTGATAGCACTCATTGGAGTTGGGTGGGAATGGTGATGGTGTTTTTGCATTGGTTTCTTATGTGCTGTGTGGGCTTTCTGTGATCGGGGAGAGCACACAGAAGCCTACACAGGCTTCTTTTTCTTCACTTCTATAATTTTTGCAAGAAACATTTGCTTGACTCTTACCTTGGACATGCTTGTGTAGCACTGCTGAACTCAGTGGGGCCTCACCCTGGCACCTTGATCTGCCAGTTTGCAGGCTCGGTTTATTTGCCACCAGAGATGGGCTGTGTTTCATCTGTTATGACAAAACAGATACTTGTCTTTCTTCTGGAACACAGCTCAGTTAGATTTTTATATCTATAAGGGATCTGGCACTTTCTTTCTAATGTGTCACAGTATTAGTAATTAAGTTATTACTGGTTAAAAATATGTGGTGTCTCATTTAAATATCTTTTAATGTGATAACTCTTAAATACATGGTGGATTAAAAAAAAGTACAAATTATAGTAATGATATACACTGACTTTGTTTCTTTTTTTTTATTTGTTCCCTTCTCTTTATGTGAATGGTGTATTCATGCTTCTCATCACTGTTGCTGGGTTTATTGCCAATCATCTAGAAAACCCCCAAAGGTAAGTATTTTGTCTCTTTTTACATTTGTGTCTGGAAAATATTGAGCACTGCAGAATTATTGGGCATATTGCTGTAGTATGTAAACAACACAGTTTCAAAAAATGAAAACCTATTAAAAAATCTGTTCTTCAAACTTCCAAGATAACAGCTTCATAATTTCAGAAGAATTATCTTTTAATCCAGCTGACGTGCAGGCAAGGGACGTGGCTTGTTAGAGCTGTGACCAGGACAAGCCAAAATTTTAATGCACTCATAAATACATTTGAAAGACTGAGTAAATAGTGTGTGTAAAACATTTTATTACAAACAGTTCTGTTTAAAAGTTCAAATACTATTTTTAAAAGTCAACAAAAAACATCTAGTAATAAATAAACCATTTTTGTTTGCACTTGACAATAGGAATTAGTAATTAGTGTAAAAGTGGCCAAAGTGCACCATAATTCACATAGAAAAGATTGTCTGTGTTGTTTGTAGTGCAGGGGAGGGGCAGGAGAACAGGTGGTATGTACCTGTTGGGACATTTAATAAAATTCTTCTATCAGTTGATATGCATAATAAAAGAGAGTTTGATCATTGTTAAACATTTTTTTAAAAGGAAGAAAACTCTCCTTCTTTCTGTTGTTGTAATTCCTCCACAAACCACTGTTTTTACAAGAGCCTTCATTTTCTGTAGTGCATCATTTGTGTTCCATTATAGGCAGATACAGTTACTCTGGACATTACGTAAAAGCTTACATATGGCCTTGTGTTTCCTTGACAACAGCTGCAGGCTTGTGCATAAATGTCACATTATTGTTAGGTAGAGTTGGATGGTCATTAATATCCTTAAGCTATAGTGCTGAAACTTATGATGTTACGTGAAATATTTACCAGATTGAGGCAGAAGAAGGTTAGTACCATCTGTGGAAAATTGGCATTGCTGAGTTTGTAAAGATGTGGTATGAGATTTCTCGATTTGTACAGTTTTTAGGGTACTGCACATAGGTTGATTTTTAAATTAAAATTTTTTTAAACAAAATTTTGTAAATATTGGAAGTCTCTTTACCTTTAATGGGCTGCTTTATCAGCAGCCATGGATAAATTGTTTTCCTAAATCAACTTGGTAGCTCAGAAGCTGTGATAGAAAAATTTATATAAGGATATTGGGATGCTATTTTGCTTTATGTTTTGCTATTTCTGCAAACATTCCATTTAAGTGTAATTTTCTGACAAAGGTAAAATAGTTGTTCTGAGCTGAGATCTGTGAGCTGTGTCCCAGGGTCCCTTCAGATTTTCTCTCCCTACTTCTTCAGCCCTGTCACAGGTCTTGTGTTTGTCACGGTGACCAACTTTTTTTTTCAGTTCTTTAATTGCTTCCATGGACTTCCATGGACTTAAGCTGACTGGTGTATACTCTGTCTACCATTTCCTTGTGTATCTCCTGTATTACTTATGTCCATCAGCAGTTGTAAGAGGGCTGTAGGAACAACTGCTTGGTGAATGAAAACTTCCCTTCTTCAGTTCTCCCTTCCTTTCCTTTTTAGGAACCAGGTAGCCCCATAAGTCACCCAGCCTGTCAGACTGAGTCCTTCTCAATGAAAGCAAAATGTGATTAATTGGCCATCTCTTGGTCAGATAGAAATGGCCATTAAACATTGGCCATACATTTGGAACATTTTATAGTTGCACAGACAATGTGTTAGGGATTATGTTCAATCTGGGTAATGCATTGCTAAATGCTGGATAGCCCAGACTCTGCCTGGCCTATACTGAGGGTTAGACTTCAGAAGAATAATGAATGTGAAATTAAACTCCTTGTGAAACTAATTATGTAATTTGGCTTAAATTGGCAGGTAGTTAATATTGGGTATGGTGCTCATTACCTGTAACTAGTTTCCATAAGTATACTAATATGCATAAACCATTAAAATTATTATTTCTGCAAGCCATTGATTGGAAACCTTAATGAAAGCATGTTGTGCAGAATGTCGTTTTGGCTTTTTAAAATGTGAACACCTATTAGGCTCTCTTTTTAGATTCTGTGATACATTACTGCAGCAGCAGGCAAAATGGCTCCTCTGGTTTAAAATCTAATTAAAATCTGCAATTTCATTTTAAAGCCACAGGTACAGATGAATTTGAGACAAAACTCAAGAGTTTTCATTGACACATGTGGTGGATGCATGGACTTGCATCCCAGTTTGCTTTGTTGAAGAAGCCTTAACTTCTCGTTGTCTCCTTAGCAAAATAACCATCAGCTCTCTTACACTGCTGCAGGTGTTTGCTGAAGCAATAAAAGCCCCATATCTTCTTTTTCTTAAATGTTGTGGTGAACAGAACAAGTATTTTGTACAATTTCTAAGAGTTGCTAACAGTCCAAGTATAGTTCTCTATAAATGACCTGCATAGCTTCATTTAGGCTAATGTGCACATTACAGTGACTCTGGATATAGTAGTACCAGGATCCAGCACTTCCCAGCTAGCTCTTTGTCATAAATTTCCATTTTTATAAGATTGTGCTGAATGCATCCAGTTCATCTCTTCATTCCAAATCTTTGCTTTGTAACCTACTACCTTAGTGTGGCAGGTTTCTGGCAGCTTCCTTTTATCTAGCTTTCTCTTTTAGATGCTTGGATGAAGTATAAGATACAGAATGTTGCAGAAAATAAGAAAATTTTAAAGGCTTGTTTGTTAATTCCCTCTGTTGTTTAAAAGTCCTGAACATTATTAATGAAAATAAAGAATGCTATTAAACACATTCCAAAATGTTGTTAAAAACTAATTCATATAGGGTGCTTGAAGTACAAAAAGTTCTGTTTGTGTCACAGATATCATTGTTCAAATACATTTCAATAGTTTTGATATAGTTGGTAGATACACTTCTGATACAAGTTGGTAAAGATTTTTGCTAAAAAGGTTTTTTCGATGCGTGATAATGCCCAGTTTGAATATTGGCTATTGAGTCTGAGACTTGAACATTATCAGAACTTCTCATGGCTTTGATAGTCGTATTTACAGGTGGGTTAATACCCTTTTCAGGAAAATGGTTTTGAGGGAGAAAAAATTAATAAGAGAAAAATAATTATTCTGCACACTTCTATCAGAAAAAAGAGTAATACCCACCACTTCCATTTTAAGGAAGAATAATCAGTGAAGAGAGGAGAAAGAAGGGAGCACATTAGATAATATTTAGAATATTTAGTTGTTTCTTCATGGCATATGTTCTGTGTCTTGACCCCAAGTATGCTTCCATGCTCAACTTGGGATTGCTTGTCCTGCCTTTCCTGTGCTGGGCATCAAAAAACCATAAAATAGTTATCTTTTTTGTCATCTTTTCCGTACAAGGGTTACTCTTTTGGTAGAATGCTGTCCTACAGATATTTCCCATAAAATGCCTTCCTGATGTACATGTTGAAGAGCCTTGCTGATTGGGACCATGTGTCTTGCTCCTGTGTGCCTTATTTTTACTCTGTTAATTCCTGTGTTTGCAATCTGTTTTCCCAGAGGTCTCAGTTGTCCATAAAATTGTTTTGGTTGGGTGCATCCTTAAGGTGTGATTGCTGGGAGTGTTCAAGGTTGCTGTTTTGTCATCACTAGTCAAAGTAATGTTTAAGTGTTCACCTGCCTGTTTTAATGGAGAGGGGAGTTTTGCTGCAGCTGCTCTGCATGTTTTGCAGATAGTGCATGCTCCAGCAGTTTCTGCCTTTTGGCTGACGCTTTTTTTTTTTTAAAGCAATCTTGTTACTTCTGTTAGAAGGATTTGGCAATTTTCCAGAACAGAATTTATAAGTAGACCAAATCCATGCTCCAACTTTTTAATGTTTATTATTAAACAAACTAAAATGCTATATTTACATTTGTTTTATCTGAAGGCAGAATTTTTCTCTTCCCATAATGATTGCATAATCATTTTTTGACCTTTTGAAAACCAGTCTGACCAATTTTTACCATTTTAAAAACATCCCAATAAAATCTGCTTTTCCAGAAGAAACATTTGGCAGCAAGCCCATATTTTAGTTTTAAGAGTCTCTTTGCAAGATCAGTGTTTAAATTAGAAGTCTTTGAATGATTCTGTCATCATTTGCCATGTTAACCAAGGGGAAAATGTGTAGGACAATAGATTAAATTGACCTGTAGTAGTGCTGTATTGACATTTAAGTCATTACTCATGAGCATGTATAGCCAAGTAACCTTTTAAACTGGTCTGTGTGATCCACTGCAGATAACACTTAGTTTTAAAGGGGGAAGAACGGTCAGTTTTGAATCCTTACAGAAGGATCTGGGAGTTATTTTGTAATTTAATTGCTTGCCATTTGATCATCAGAGAGACTAGGTATTGTTAGCAAGTCCTGTGACAAAAATTTCCATCTAATTAGTCATCTAACTTCTTGGACTGTAGAAGTTAGGAAAAGAGTTTGTGTTCTTACTGATGACGTAGTTTTTTGCCTAGATTTGATGACCAAATGCACAAAAGGTAATTTGAAATGCCCCCAACTTCTGTGAATGTTTGAAGACAGGGTGGAGTAACTGCTGCATTTTACTTGCAGTTCATTGGCCAAATGACATCTTTGACTCAGTCACATCAGGGATCATCCTGATTCATGATGATGTCTGATTCTATTTGTGCTGCAGTGACTCAGGACTCCCTGTTAGATTATTATTATGGGTTTGTTTGTTTTTTCTTTAGAAGAGAATTCCAGAACTCTTCACTCTTGCAGACTAAGTGTTGTCTCAGTATTAAGTCTTCTCTCAGGCCATTTGATGTGTTTTGCTTTAAGCTGGAGGAAAGGGAAGGAGGCGAGGTTCTTGTGCTAACCTGGTGTTACCTTCTGTAATATTTGCAGCAATAGATGTTTTGGGAAGGGTTAGTTTGCAGCATATCTATAGATTATGTTGAGTAGTAACTCTGAATAGCTGGGACTTCAAGATCTTGTTCATCCCCAAAAGCCAAATGAAAATGATCCATCTTCCTCCTCAACTCAGAATTTTTCTCCAGGGAATTTGCATATTTTGGCTAACAGAGCCTGTGGCTCTTGCTCCACACTGATATCCATGGTTTGTCCCACAAAGGAGATCACCTGTTGGGTGACCAGGCAAAGACAATCTTGACCCTGGCAAAGTTTTATTAAAAAGGTGGTTTGAGATTTTCCCCACCTCTTGTGCTTCCTCCCAAAAAACCCCAACCAAGTAACAAAACCAGTATCTATATTGTTAACTCATCCACAGTCGGTTTATCATGACAAAATGTGGAAAATACACTGCAGCTTAAGGTGTGTTTGTAGCAACCTAAACCTGCAAAAAAAAAAGTTAAATTTTTTTAACTTTAAAGTCTGTCATGATGTTCTGGAATGTGCAGGAAAATAAACTTGGATCAAATCCCGGCGTGTTAAGTGGTTTTACAGGACACGGTTCCAGGTTTGCAAGCCCTCTGAGCACAGTATTGAATCTCATTCAGTTTCTCGCTGGATTTCTTGACTGAAGTGATATTAAGTCTTTTCAGTAGAGCAGGCTCTGATAGCATGTTTCTCTAATAGAGCTAAGTCTTCTATCTATAGTTTCTGAGCTTCCTCTACTGAGATGCAGTACTGTACTCTTTGTTTAGATGGATGATCTAATACCGTTTATTTGCTCCTTAAAGCTTGTGAGTAGTAATGCTCTTCTGAGTATCAGAGGTGCATCCCATGGTAAAATTGTGTGTATTGTGCTGATGTCTGCTAAATAGTCATCTCACCAAATTCTGTGTATTGAGTCCTTGTGCTGCTGTTCTCTTAGCGTTAACAGAAACATTTGTCACTGTTGGTGCCTGGAGAAGAGTGGAGTTAATTATTAGGTTTTGTCTGTCTTTTGTAATCTGTATTAGGAGATAGAGTAAGGAGTAATCTGTGTAGTGTATCATACAGATAGAAAAGAAGTATTGAGCTTTGTAACTCTCATGATTACACAAAAGTATTTCTGCCAATTATGCCTTTTTACAGGCATATACCTTTCTGATTTAGGATCCGCAGAAATAGTAGAGCCCAACTGCAATTACACTGTCATGGATATGTACTGCTTGAAAACAAAATTCTTGTAGCCAGAGTTCCTAATTTGTCTTTTTTATGTGCTTCTACAGGTGTTTGCCTTTGATCACTGCTTCTGGTCTATGGATGAATCAAACACCACAAAATATGCAGGTAAACTATTTTCTATACAGTGGACAGTGTAAATAATTTGAGAACATACGGGAGTTTGGGCCTTTGTTTTGTGAAGTTGGTTTGGGGTTGTTTTGGGTTTTTTTTGTATTTTGCACTGTGATGCTCAAATGACTTCTTCACAGAGGCAGATTTATCATTTTTTCAGGGATTGAGTCATCTGGGTATTAGCTCCTCAGCTGAGAAGGAATGCAAGTTTTAAGGTGCCTGGGACACTGTTCAGGAGAGATGTTTTTACATTTAAGATACAATTTTTTTTTATCACTTGGAAGTGCTTTTTGTCATTTCTGTCACTTACAATTTCATTTCAGCATCAGCAATTACTTCTGACTGATGCTAGTGATGAATGTGTGTGTTTTCAGTGCTCTGCATCTCTGTGCATGAGAGGAGAATAAAGCATGTTCTCCTCAGAACCCTAATGTGTTTTGAGTGATCAGCTTTGTGACTCCTTCTTCCCAAAAGCTGGATAATCCACGTAAGATTGTAATCCTAGCAGTTTTCTCATAGCTGGATTTGTCTATTAGTATATTCATATTTTATAAGAGGACTTGTTTTGGTAGAGAAAGCTCTGAACACTGGGATTTCAAGGCTGTGGTCCATGGAAAGGAAAAAACCCCAAGCATTCAGTTTATTATGTATATTGTATGTATATTATGAATATATGTATATATGTAATGAATATATACATATGAATATAGTAATATACATAATATATGGATATTATGAAATTTTGTGGCTCATAAGAAATCTTGAAAGATGGTAGGGTTCATTACCTCAAAGTCAGTGATCTCATAAATGAACGGCCATATACATGTGTATATCTCTGACTACTGTAGGCTCTGGTATGAAATCTCAAATCTTAAGTACTGCACTATATTTCTTAATTGCCTGAGCAAAGAGAGTCTTCTTTAGGAAAAAAAATTTTTCACTTGTTCAGCTTTCAAGAGCTGTGTTTGCACTGAACAGATGCACTGCACGGTATTTGTAGCTCAGGCTGGGAGAGCCACTGGAGCCCACAGCACCTTCTTATGTGCCTGCACACGCCTGTTTCCTTTAAAAGGAAGGAGGTGATGGTGTGCACCCCTATCTTGGCCCCATGTGGATGTGGGAGCTACACCTGTTGGGTACACCATGGCACTAACCCACAGCAGGGACGGGATAGACCCGAGAAACACTCCTAACCAGTTAAACTTGTTTGTCTTGGTTTAGCCCATCTCCAGGTGAATTCAGTGGGGTTCTAGATCGATTTATTTTTTCATTTGAGTGAAAGCTAGATCTTTCTAGCATGTTTCAGAAGTTGTAATTGGATTTATCTAAGAAATGAAGTTTTATTATCTGTATGTAGATTAACCTCTTGTTGGACTGGTTTCTAGAAAATGGTGCTTTGCATCTCTTCCACTTTCTTACTGGCTAGTAAGTTATAAGGTGTTTTATTTTGCCTATTCCAGTCAATATTCCTGCCTGGAAAAAAAACCCAACAAATAAAACTGGTTTTTGGCTTTGGGTTTTTTCCTTGTTTTGTTGGTGGGGGGGGG
>VZRH01004152.1:41435-57927 GCA_013397555.1 Urocynchramus pylzowi | reverse complement strand
GTTTCTGGTTTGTTTTTGGTGGGGGGGGGGGGGGTGTTTTGTTGGAGTTTTTTTCTTGGTGGAAGGCTGTGTGGGAGTCTTTGGCAGTGTTGTTTTTTTTTTTTTTCCTTTTCAGAAGTATGCTAAGAATGTAAGCTTAAAGACTTGAATACAAAAAACAAAGGTTTCACTGTTTTTGTTGTTGTTGTGTTTTTTGTACAGTCTTGAGGCTATCTTATGACTGCCAGGCCTTATGGTCTAGAACATAATGAATTTGATACAATATCGAAACGAAAGTAATTAAAAACCAAACCCAGAGTGTTTCAGGTGTAAGTTACTGGATTGTTCACCTGCTTGGGTGTGAGCTGATGGTGTCCTATACAAGAGAAGCTATTTCTTGGTTTAGGTCCAAAAACCAAATGCTGATATGGCACTATTTCAGGTTTTATATATTGTTAATATTAATGCCCCTTAAGTCTGTTTTCACAGCTTGGCTTCAATGTGCATGTGTGTTAACGAAAAAAAAAATTATGGCAACTGGATTTGGTTGGGATTTCTGATAACTTCTTTGGCTTATAGAACAAACCTCCATTGTCCTAAGAACCTTGTAAATAACCATCTTCTCTTGCTTTCAGAGACTGTTAATGCTGTAACAGTCTTTGGTACAATCTTAGAGTCCAAACAAGCCATCTGACCACCTGACTTTTGGAGCTAAACTGCTATCTCTTGGATGCTGGACTACAGAAAGAATGCTGATCTGGAAGCTAGGTGCATTAAACACTCCCTGCCCAGAGCAGCTCTCTGTGGATGTGTAAATTTAATGTCATTGCTAGGAGCAGGGATAGGTTGCACAATGAAAATGAAACATATAAAGCTTGAGTGCTAAGTCCAGACTGCTTGAAAATATAAGTTGTGTATGAGCTTTAGGCTGAAGTAAAATTCTTAGAAAAGGCATGTGCAACAAATTTAGTTCCTTGAAAAACCCTTTTACCTGTATCACAGAAATACAGTGGAAGATGATACAGTGAAAGGTTTAACACTTATTACACTAGTTACACTAGGATACTTGTAACACTTACACTAGGCTACCCTATCAGTCATTGCTCTCTGTGTAAAACCAAATGTGCTCATCTTGCATTATGCTGAATGGATATATAGTTGTCTATATCACACTGTATTAAAGATTTAGCTGATTGACAGGTGGGTCATGAGAACACACAGAATCATGTGTACCACAGGCAACATACGTGGATAAGTCTTCCTTCCTGTTATTTTTTTAATGCCCACAAACCCAATGTTTGTCCACTCCTGGAAATTCACATTTGTCACAGGATCTTTAAAACTATCACACATGAACAGACTGACTTTATTTCTCACATTATTGATCAATCTATGCTATTATCAGCACTTACTAATATTGTTCACTCAAGAGCGAGATTCCAGTTTGGGTAAACTTAATTGCATGGGTAATTGAAAACAATTCCCAGGCTCTGGGGGTGTAGGGCTGACCCTAAAATGGTACTAGTCATCTTTCTTTCATGAGAGATCTTCAGCTTATTTGGCTGAACATATGGCTTATTTTTTTTGTATTAATTTTCTTTTGGTACTCATGTTTGGGAAGTACCTACCTTATCTTTCCAGCATTTGAAAACATGGGTGTTGTTGCTGTTTGCAGCAGAATTGCTTTTTTAGCAATTTTTTTTCCTGTTGAAATGGAAACTGCAGTCTTAAATTCTAAATGATCCAGTGATACCACCAACAGAAATAGTGAAGGTAACCTTTAGGTGACGAAAAACTCGTAGAGGGCATCTTGCAGCTGTCCTTGCAGGACTGTCTGTCATAAAGACAGCAGGGAGTCTGGAGTACAGAAGAGAAGTAAGCTCTTTACAAGCCCTTGTGGAACTGGTGCTCTGATCTCTGTCCCCCAAAGATAAGGGAGATCTTTAACAAGTTGATATATTGTGTTAGAGAGAGCCCCATCCAACCTGTCCTGGAACACAGGATGGGGCCTCCACAGCTTCTCTGGGCCACTTGTGCCAGTGCCTTGTCACTGTCACAATAAAGAAGTTTTTCTGTATATCTCATCTAAGCCTGTACTCTTTCAGTGTGGGGGGCCTTTTGTTTGTTTTTGTTTGGTTGGTTTTTACATTGAATATTGATGCTGTGCATTTCTGAACAGTTTGTGTCTGTGTCATTCCAAGCAAGGAATGGTTTGTGCTGATAATCACATGCTAGCTCCTGCACCTTTTTTCTGATTATTTTTTTCTGAAAGATATAGTTAGGTGTTTGGTGAAAATATGGATCTCTCCTTGGGAAAGGGTGAAAAAGAAGTCAATGAAGTAGTTTTTTGAGGAGGGGGAAATTTGCTTGTAGGATAGAATGAGTTTGCCTTGATCTGGAAGAGGGATGAACTTTGTCTATAGGCTGCAGTAGAGGTGTTTTGAGAGTAAGCAAAATAGCTTCTTGCCATTTGTTCATGACTTGAATGGGTCAGGAGTCAGTTCATGGATAAAGGACACACCTGCTTGCCTTGAAAAGCTCACAGAGACAAATAACTGCTCAGCATTTTGGTGAAGAGGAGGATATTGAGAAATTCTCAGAGATGAGAACAAAGGGTTCTTTTTACAAGCCTAGACAACAGTGAGAGCCTATTGAAGTCTGCAATAAAGTGGATTTTTAAAAGGAAGAAAAGAAACCCTTCAGATGGGAAGGATTCAAGAGATAGCATAAATAACTACTGCAGCACTTAGGCAGGTCCATTCCTAGGACCCCACGCTATGTATTGATTTGCTGGTAGAGTTTTAATAAACTCCCTAACCTGCATCATGTTTGGCCTGAAATCTCAGCTCTGTGTTTCTACAGGCTCCTGAAAGGCTGTACACCTGACTTGAAGCTAAACTGTAATTTTATAGGAAATTTGTATGCTGACTGCAGCACTTTCCCTTTTAAAGGAAGCAAACCAGGCAATTGGCTTAAAAAACTCTGCCCTTCTCCCTTCACGAGAGACAGTGAGTTGTGGATTTTGAGCAGACACAAGTGTCTTGTCTATTTGTAGTTTTGACTTAACATTGAAGCTGTTCCTGGTCTGCAAGAAAAATTCACTAGACTTTGCTTCCCTTTCCTCAAAAGGATGGGCAGAGGGGAGATTCTGGTGTGTGAGAACTGGCAGCTCATTTGCTTACTCTGGGCTCCTTGGCAGCCTTAGGCATGCTGCCCTGAGCTTGCCCCTGCTCTGAGCAAAAACTGGGAGAGGGAATGGATGTCTCTAGCCTTTAGTTGCCTCTAAGATGCTAAATAGTCTTAGCCAGCTGGAAGATAGGGAATTTCCTTCTTAAAGACAGTAAGGGTTAATGTAGGGGAAATCCTTCTGTTAGGCAATCTTTTTTTTTTTTTTTTAATTTCTCCCATTTGCTGAAAATTAGGTCATAAGTTAAAACCCCTGCTTGCCTCTTTAAATGGTAGGCATCTGTGGAAGAAAAGTCATGTAAATAAGAAAAAGTATGAGTTGCAGGCAGTATAGATTTATTTAGCAAAACAGAAAGGCAGCAGTGTTGACACTGGATCTATATTATTTCTTTTGACTGTAAATGCATATGGACATAATTCTGTTTGATACGGAGTTTGTAATCAGTTTGCAGACCCACTAATAAAATTCAAGGGGGAAGCAGTGTGTTTGCTTAATGAAAAATAGCAAAATATCATGGATGATATACTGCTACTCTCAGTGCCCTGCATTTGCAAGTTAATAAAATATCCATATTTGAAGTTCAGCAGTTTGTGTTCTTTTCTATGAGTGCACTTAAAACCAAATCTTATTTTATCCCATGATCATTTGACTGGTTACTATGAACAACACTCTTTAATGACCCATTTGTCTATGCTGGTATTGCTGAGCTGTTCAAATATGTAATAAAAATACCATTTTAGAGTTATATATCAGTGTCTCATTGATTTTCTGTTTGTGATGACAGTTTGAAAACTAAGTATCTCCTGAAAAGTAAACCCAGCTTTGCTGGTGAGATTTAAAGTGGAATCCTTCCCTGATATTTATCAGTAAAGGAGTCTCTAGGTCATCCTATGGTCATTATGACCATGCACAGTTTTAAAACACTTTGGTGGTTTTTTTTTTCCCCTTAGGAAACATGGAGGAGGTTACTGGTTTATTGCTTGTCAGAAGTGGGTGATAAAAGTTTTTTCCTCTTCTGACAAATGGTTTTGCCTTCCACTCACAATCACTGTGTAATGTATATATACTTTATTTTTCTTCTAATATTTATACTCAGCTTCAGTCTTTGCTTTATTTTGTGTTCTTGCTCAGCAAGATAATAAGTAGCTCCCTCAGGAGCTGGTTAGAAAGCAAATTTTTGTTTATTCTACATTCTTATTAAAATCTTCTGCTGATATATTTCATTCATCCGTAGTTGAACATTCTCTGTTTCCAGGCTGTTGAACAGTGCTTTCTCAGCATAGATATTATTAAATGACCAAATGACCCGTAGTTGAAGGAGAAGTGACTGAATGTGCATGGTGAAGGAAATGGAGTTACTCCAGAATATAGTGGATTTTCCTCTGATTTTAGTTCCTATATTCAGCATTTCTGAGCTGTGTTAATGCAAGTCCACTGACACCTTGGAATTTTAGAAATTCAGCTAGAAAGACACACAGAGACCATTTCATAATGTGTCACTGCATAAGGTTTGTTTTTTTTTTTAATAGGAGAAAAGAAATTGGGTTACAATGAAAGGAAAATGAAAGTAATGTACTTTCTTGTCCTATTTACATGCCTCTAAAACATTTTGCAGTCATTCCAGAGGTGCTTCTGAAGGGACTCTCTCGGCTATGGAATGTAGATGTTCTCATAAGTAATTGTGTAGTGAGATTTATGCTAGCAAATGCCATTTTGAGAGTACAGAAGTCACTACTGCATCCATGGTGAGAAATAATTTCTCCCAACTGATAATTGCTGAAACTCCCATACCAGGATGAGAGAGGCAGCTCATCACAGGTGTTCAGAAAGTCACCAGGCAGTGAATCTAAGTTTAAAACCATACACCTGAAGGTGAACAAATGCTGTCCTTAGTTCAGCTCTCCTTGTTTTGGTGTACACACAGCTGGTGTAATTGTCTGATCAGAACTCCAAGCAGACAACACATTAACCCTCTTTGTGGTGTACAAATTCTGGGCTTTCCTATTAAATAAAAAACAAACAATATGACTATTTTCATCTTCTACATCTGAAAGATTGAAGTGCATCTAAAATCTGCCTGGCTCAGGGAGACAATTTTCAGACTATCAAATTCTGCAGCTGATGTTTCAAATTATGGATTTGGCAGAATATGTCCTCAAACTGCCCTGTTGAAGTCTCACAGCCTCCTAATACACGTTTTCTTCCTGAATGGCTTATGGTGAAACTTGAGGCCAGTTCCCAAGAGAACAACTACTTACTCATATATACCCCTAATGTCCCAGTTCACCAATGGGTTTCATGGAAATTTTGTTACTCTTTTGTTACTCTTTTGGGTATAGTCTGTGATTAAATAATGCATATTTATTACAGAAACTACACTGAAATAATAAAAAATTTAGACATCTTTGTTATTTTCTAAGCATTCAACTTCTGTGACACCTTTTGAAGAACTACTCACTTTACAAGATAATCAGCAATATATTTAAACACAGCAACAGTTTTGGTCTTATCACTCAGTTGTACATAAATAATATGTTTCCATCAGTGCTCTTAATCATAGAAAATAATGTGCAAACCTTTTTTATTCTTGTTTTCGGTCAATTTTAGTATGTTATACAATTTTAAATATACAAACCAAATTATTTTCTAGGTCAAGAAATGGTGTTCAAGTGCCTTGGAGAAGGAATTCTGGAAAAGGCCTTTCAGGGATATAACGCTTGTATTTTTGCCTATGGACAGACAGGTGAGTGCCCTAAAGGGAGAGAACACTTTGTGCACATGGGAAGTGAGAGCAACAAAACATAAATATTAAGGTAGATAACATTTAAGAATTCTATTTTGACATATCATGATATTTCATATATGTCTAGTACAAGCTGTGATAAGCGAATTCCTAAAAGCAGCTCTGTCAGTATGATCCTGGTTGCTACCTGTTGGGGCCTCTTTCAAAGCCTGAAAGGAGTAGTGAGTAGTCTCCTACTGGAGACTCATTCAGTTTCTAGTGTTTAAGTGTGTTCCAAGGGGCCCCAAGTAATGTCCCTACTGAAAGAAACCTTCAGAATAATTTCTCTTTTTGTTTACCTCTACCTTGTCCAAAGAATAAGCTATCTGTCTGGAATAGCATGTCATGTTGTTCTGATACATGCTTCTGGAGCAATAAAAAGAGAATTAAAATGTGCTTGAAGTAATGAGTAATTAAGAAATTATATTCTAAAGCATTTTCTTCTCCTTTTTTTTTCTTTTAGGTTCAGGAAAATCCTTTTCCATGATGGGCAATGCAGAGCAGCTGGGTCTGATCCCACGGCTCTGTTGTGCTTTATTTCAGAGAATCTCTGTAGAAGAAAATGAATCTCATACTTTTAAAGTTGAAGTGTCCTATATGGAAATCTACAATGAGAAAGTCAGAGATTTGCTTGACCCAAAAGGGTGAGTAGTTTCACTTTCCCCCACAGCCTTCTGTATTTTTGTCTAAAACTCTAAAATTACGAATTGGTTTTGGAAGTCCCTGAGAAGGCTTTTTCGGAACGTATGTTTATATGACTTCTTTAGAGAGGATTAGATATCAAACACCAGAAAGAAGAGAATATTAATGTGAAGCTTGTCTGTAAAATAGTAAGTGGTGTGGTTAATTTAAACATCCAGATACCATCCTACTGATGCAAACAAATACCGTATGAAGTACTTTACCACCAGAAAGCAAGACTACGTACAAGTAAATTCTGGGATATTTTTGCCAGTTGATCCAGGCAGTATTTGTATAGGAATTTTCATCAGCTAGGAGAAATTTGAAGCTTATTTACAGCTTGGTCCTTATGGTTTAGATACTGAACTTTTTTGAACGTGGAAAGGTGACACCTTAGAATTTACTTAGGAATTCTTTCTTCTGTTTTGTCTACATAGAAATAGGCACTCCAACTTGGAGATGTGTATACAGGAAATAGTTTGGCAAGACTTGTTCAGCTGAGCACTGATATATATGGTTTATATTTCAATTCTTGAACAGAATTGCTGAAGGTGTTGTATGCAAGTTGGTTAACAAGATAGATAGATTTCAGACTTACTCGATATGTGTCAATAAAGTATAAAAAATGTGAGAAGAATGGAAGCTTTAGCAAATTGCTGGGGGGAGACTTTTTAGTTTCTATTTTTTTTTTTTTTTTTGCTCAGCATTCTTTCTGCCAATTAAAGCATTTCAGGTTTTGTTCCAGCCACAAATACTGGGATGGGGAGATGCATTAAAAATAATTTATGTATATAGATCAAAACTGGTTAGATTGGTTTGAGTCTTTATTGTTTGAGTTACAAATTCTGGAATACTTTCTTCTTCCTGTATCAATTAAAAAATACATAAATTGACTTCTGCTATATAAATGGTACTTATTTCATATTAGGGTAATTTTTGGATGTCCATGCTAATTAGTAGATTGTGCATGAGGTGTACTTTATTCCACAGGAGTCGGCAGTCCCTCAAGGTTCGAGAGCACAAGGTGTTGGGTCCATATGTCGACGGCCTGTCTCAGCTGGCTGTTACAAACTTTGAGGTAAATCTAAGCCAGGGACAAGTTCATAAATAACACCTATGTACACAAGCATTAGGAGTCTCAGAAGAGGTAAACTAATGTCTATCCAGATATTTTGGTTCTTGAGTGATTATGGCCTCTAGCCATAATCACTGGCCTATTGGCCATATATGGCCAAAGATCTTTAATTCTTCAGGAATAATTATTTCATGTGGAAGCATTGGGTTTGCCCTTATGTCAGTTACAAATACAGCAGTGGTATCTCATTAATTGGCAGTTTTGCTGCATATAATATATGCCATGAACACTATATTTGCTTGACACAGGAAGTACAAGGATTCTAAAATAAGGATCTTCCAGCATGAATTTGACTTTGTTTTTGAATACTACATTCTTTTTTATATAGGTGTGTATATAGATAATTCATAACTTAAATCACAACAGCATCTAAGCCCACTTGATTTACCAAAACACATTCAAATAAATTAGTATTGTAGAAGTCAATGAACCACTGTAGGCACAATGGAAATAATTAAAGCAGTGCAGTTTTACGAATTGTGTAGGACTTTCTTTTTGTGAGGAAACTGATTTGGAAATCTGAATTGGAAGTGTTTCTTAAAAAATGCTAAGTATTTGTGTAGTGTTATGTCCTGCTTTTTATGTTTTGGGGTTTTTTAAGTTTTTCTGCAGCATCTGTGCATATTATACAGTTATGAAAACAGCTTTTGCAGCTTCTATGTTGAATTGCTCAGTTTGAAAGCTCACCTCCTTTGTGCAAATTCTAGTACGTGCTATTCATACTTAGGTTTTGGCTGGTGACTTCTGAAACGGTTTTGGAAGACTCAGTAAGCACATATATCAGGCCCTGCATAGTCATCTTTGTCTTACACATGTGGGAAGTTACAGGTTGAAGTGAGGTAACATTTTGAGCCAATTAAGTGAAGATAGCATTAGTGCAGGTCAGTAAAGAGATGCCCTGTGTTCACTTGTGTAAGTGAATCTGTGCTGGCCTGATTCCTGGCATTACACAATAGGATTTGTAATGTGGATGTCACCAACATATTTCAGTAGCAGATAAGGAAAAGGTGAATTGACTGTAGTTTCTGGGCTTTAAATGCAGCACTTAAACAGAGATATGATTTCGCATTGTTCTGTGGATTTATATGCCTCTGTAGCAAAACATCTCGAAATGCGCAAAGAATTTTCTCATTACTTCTACCTTTCCTTCTTTCTCTCTCCCACACACCCTTCCATCTATATGGGGATTTTGTTTAGCAAGCACAATACTTTGCTTTTATCCTAGCATCCCTTTTTACTCTTTTTGCTCTAGGATATTGAGTCGCTGATGTCAGAGGGAAACAAATCACGGACAGTTGCTGCAACCAACATGAATGAAGAAAGCAGCCGCTCTCATGCTGTGTTCAATATTATAGTGACTCAGACACTCTATGACCTGCATTCTGGTGTATGTATTTCTGTTGATTAATTTATGAAGTTGTGGTGCATTCTTCTTCCTTTCTCTTCCACATAAATCATCTGTTCAACTTTGTTTTGACTTTTGATACCATGGAGTCCAGTAATCAAGATTGAGAGAACCCTGGAAGAGTGAGGAAGCACACCACATAAAACAAATAGTTGGATCACTTTTTAAAATTATGTTGACACCATGAAACTTTCTTAGGTCTTAACTGTTGCTGGAGTTAATGTGTTTTAAGGGCCTACTCTGCCATAAGGTGATTGATGTTACCACATGGCTGATTCTGGTTCCTTGGTGCTTCAGGCCTTTACTAGAAAATATATGGGCAACTTTCAAAGAACTGAAAGACCTCTGACAATTCCTTCATCTCTCATGTCTCAAATGTGATACTTTAACCCACATTATTATGAAGAACAGTGTTTCATGGTGCCAGTGTCAAGCATGTTGGTGCTTCATGCCAGTGTTTCTTAGCTGTTGCTCTCCCATGTCCCATCTGTGCAGAATTCTGGAGAGAAGGTCAGCAAGGTCAGCCTGGTGGATTTGGCTGGGAGCGAGAGAGTGTCCAAAACGGGAGCTGCAGGAGAGCGCCTGAAGGAAGGCAGCAACATAAACAAGTAAGATGTTGGCATATGCAGGCTGCAAACCCTAATCTTGAAGGAATCACTGTTGGTTCCCTGGCCACCTCTTGGTGTACTTGTCACAGGTCAGCTCAAATGAGCTTCATCAGAAGCAGTTCAATAGGGCTCTTTCAGCTGCTCTGTGCTGAGCAGCATGTGTTACCTGACTTTGGCATAGGGATCCTGATTCATACTTGACTCAGATGAAGGCTATATGAATTTTATCTGGAAAAAGTGACAGCAGTGCTCTTTAATTAAGCATATACCTTTTGTGATTCATTTATACACCCTGTCCCCAGGCTCATGTGTTTGTCTCATCATCTGCTTAAGGAAGAGTGCAAAGTTGCAGAGTTGAATGGCTTTGTTCCAACATGAATTAAAATATGTAAGGGTATAATGCATAGTTTGAGAAAATCAGATCAGAATGAAGCTGTGTTGGTTTAGCATTGCCTTGGGCATTTGTGCTCAAGCAATGACAAGTTTCAAAGCACATTTTTAGCCATAATTACTCTGTTATTGTCCAGAAGCAAGAATGTAACACACTATTACTGCTGTCTTAAATATATTAATTTTTTGGGAAAGAGTGTAACTGTTACATTAAAACCTACTGCTTCTTCAATTTATTTCAAAATATTACGAAATGTTTTGGTATTTTATGTTAACAATGACAGCACAATGTGTGTATGAGCAGCACACATACTTAAAATGATTCAAGTTTACATCTTGTTAATTTAAACACGTTTCCTCTTTCTAGCTTAGTTTCTAATCTACTTTGTGTCTAATGCATCATATTGGTAGCCACATTGGCATAGTTCTTATGAAACAAAATGATGTGTCTGTCTTTGCTTAATGGCAGATACTGTAACCTTACCCCACAGGTTCCTAGTTAAATTCAGATTGGTTTTACTAGAAACTGTATTTGTATTTTTTATAAACAAAGGCAAAATTAAATGTTTCTTTCTAGTTTTTAGACATTAAGAAAGAAAGAATTCAAATGCCACCTTTCCCAACAGCAATTAACAAATTGGAAATATAACTATGGATACAGAAAGCCTTCAAAAATGTTTTTTTTTTCCTTTTAGGATATTTGTTCAGTGTTAAACTTGTATGGTATCAATGCAATAGGAGAGGGTTGTTTTGTCTATGCTGAACCTCTGACAATACAGAACTTCAGATAAAGCACCAAACATTTCTGTAAATGGTATTTTAAAAAGAAGACTAGGCAGCTCTACATTTCCTATTAAATTAAATTCTTATATTATATAAATCTGTAATACTTAGTCCATTTATTTAACATTCTCTATTTGAAATCTCTTTTGGAACTGATAGGCAAAAGAGAGTTCTTGGTGCTTGGCGTCTTCTGTTAGAGTTTTGCTGTTGGAGCTTTAATGAAGTCTGACTTTTTAAAGCCTAAAAATAGATGTACATATTTAGTCAGACTAGTTCTTTGGAGGACATTGTGTGCAATCTTCTTTAGGGTATGATGCAACTTATTCATTAGGGAAAGGTAATAGTTTTTTTCTGAAGTGATGGAGTATATTTAAACCATATACCTTACTATGTCAGCTCCTTTTCTTATTGTATTTCTTTTTTAAAAAAACCCAGTAACATATATGGGTGGCATGTGTTATGTTTAATGAGATAAAAAAAGGAGCTGTTGGCAAGTAAACTTGCTGCTAATTTTATGGTTTATTGCCTTGAAGAAGAATGTGGAAATAATGTGCCTGTTTATTCAGTGTCTGTACCGTTTATTTCTGATGAAAACTGGCTAGAGCTGTGGCTAGATGCAACCTTGGTCCCACAACTTTTCCTGTTGAAAGCATTCTTTCCTGTCTTGGGGACAGCACGTTGCAGAGAGGGGCTGCTCTCCCACTTACTGAAGCAACTGAGAGTTGTGTCATTTTGTATCAACATCTCCCTCAAGTTGTGACAGAGATGACTTCTGTTTTTTTCTCAGAGCTGGTGCAGAGTTACCTTAGTAAAGGAGGTTTTTGGGAGATTTGCCATACCTCATAGGAAAGCTGGATGTGCTTGTTCCTCCCCAGGATGTGCTAGTTCCCATACCCAGTGCAGAAAAGGAGGTGCTTAACAGCTCTTTGTGGTGTAGTCAAAGAACTTCTAGAACACAGTAGTGGGAGGAAGCAGAATAAACAATCTGTCAATTAGTAGCTACAAAAAAAGTACTTTCTGTAAGCAGTCTGCAATTTTACCTCTGATTAGTAAAATCATAACTGTTGTCATTTTAACTTTAGAATGCAAAAAGATGATGTAGGCAAGGGCAAGGAATGGGTTGGGACAGGTCTGGCTCCAAGCTGATTTGAGGGAGGGTTTTAGTATTCAGAGTTAACAAATCGAAAAGTGGCTTCTGCTCATTTAACTATTTGGTTCTAAATTGTACAGAAGTAGCTTGAATGGGTGTCACTTAGGGACGGAGTTGTTTCCCTGTGATGGGCAAGTGCCATCATGCTGCTGGCTCAGGACTGTGGTGTGAGTGTGCAAGCTTCCCACTGCCCACTAGCAAGGACAGCCTGGTGCCTGAGGAACAGGGACAAGGAGAGCAGACAGTGTGCAGAAATGGCATTTTCCTGTAATCTTGCAGCAATTCCACTCTGCTTCTTCTGTAGTGACTCAGTCTGCTGTGTGCTGTGGACTTAGGACTTCTGGTTGATTCACTATATAAGTACCGTGAGATAGGATCAGAGTAATGACAGATCTCTGATGCATCATCCAGCACGAAGCAAAGTAGCTGATGAGTCCTGTAATTATTTTGTTGGGCAGCCATTCCTTTTGCTGCTTCCCTTAAAGTCTTTAAACAGCTTTGTATTATGAAATCTCAAGCAAACTACATAAATTATTCCAATTTGGCTTTTATTGCAGATGTTACTCTTAAAATAAGATCAGTAGTTATAAGGAGCAATAATATTATCACATTTTTAAATCCCATGCTAATAAACTGTACCTTATAATTTCCTGTTCATTAAAATGCAGTACCCATAACTCAAATTGGTGTTACAGCCTAGTTGGGAAATAGTTTTCAATCACAGGTCTTTTTGAATCCCTGTTCTTCCTACTTCCCTTCTGACTGTCCATTTCTCCCCCCTCCCTCAGGGTTTGGCTTCGGTTTTCACATTTCCCCTCATTTAAAGAGAGAAAGAGAATTCAGAGTCTAGGGTAGTTTTTTAGTTTTATGCTCCTTGGATTCCATTGGGAGTGTGCTGGTGGTGCTTTTCCGTTGTGCTGGAGGAGGTTGCTATAGAGTAGCGTGGAGCATCCTACTGTTTGCTCTTGCATGTTTAGCATGCTGTCATCTCTCTCTGTGGAGATCAGAGGCTGGAGGCAAGAACTAGTTCTCCTTTTTCTATCCTCCCCTCATAAACATTCAGAGGTTATTAGGCTTTTCTTTAGGCCACAAAACTTGTCAGAACCCAGGACGTCTCTCTGACAGTCCTGGATGATCCGAGTCCCAGCCAGGGGGCTTTGAAGCCCTGGCAGGGGGGTTGGAGACCCTGGCATGCAGCCAAAGACCCCTGTGGTTTTGAGTTTGACCCATGGAACAAATTGCCACCTTTGTATGAGGAATTGGAAGTCACAAAAGTTTAGACAACATAGTAGTAATAGTTATAGAATGAAAAAAGAAATTTCAGGATTTTGTACATGAGGGCTTAAGGTTCTAAGATGGAGGAATTAGGGTGTGCCCTGTCCTCCTTCTTTCTTCTTCCTAATGTCCATCTTTCTAGGTGGTGTTGGCATTCTTAGATTGGTTCAGTGTAGAAAGTCACTGTCTAACATAGGTGATAGGGATTGGAACATGACTGTAAATATTGAATACGTAGTTTATAGTATAAAAGAGAACACCAGCCCCTGGGAGGGCAGTGTGCCTCGGCCTGACCTGCTGAACAGACCTGGGCAGCTCAGACAGAAAATGTTTTTAGATAAGAAATAATCAACAGCCTTGAGACCGACGGCCGAAGTCTTCTGACTCCTTCTTCGACAGCCGGGTTGGGAAAAAGAGACTTCTGGGGTCATCTTGACCAGAGGAGATCCCGAGAAAAACTAAACTTAACTTTCTGTTTTTGCTATGAATTTTTCAGAGGTGAATCAGAAAGTTATCCTACAGGCAAATTTACAAAATAGAGTGCTCTCTTGGGAGTTCAGATTACCTACCTAGCCTTTGCTTAAATTTACTTTTGCTCCCAGGTCTATGCTATCTTTATATGCAATATGGCATACCTTTTGTGGCAAATGTTATGGTTCTTGTTAACTTACCCTTGGATATCTTCCTTAAAATACTCTTCTGCAACATTTTTGTCATTTTCTAAATGCTATTTGTGAACCAGTGGTGGTTTCAAGCAGCACTGAGGCTCTGTTATAAATATGTGCAAATGCTGCCTATAAACCAAAATAGTATTACTTCTTTGAAAAGAAAACATGAGAGGGTGGAGTGGAAGAGTACAATTAAAGATTTATTTGACTATCTAATTGCAATGCTGCTGAAGCTTTTTCCTTGGTACTTATAGAGAGTAGCTGGATATTTGAGTAGGAGTGTGACAGACCCAGACTTCTCTTGGGCTTCAGCGATGTCTCCTTTAAAACCCTTTAGGCATCTGTTTAATGTTCTCAGGCTTCTCAACAAGCTCATTATCTTAAACATACTCACCCCAAGAGCCCTGATGTCACTTAAAATTTACACAGGGTTGTATAAGAATTGCATAATATGGCGCACATATGCTTTGGATGGATTGCTGACACAGTTACCCCTGTTGGTGGAAGCTGTACATGTACCAAAATGCATGAGTTGTCTATTTTCTTCACGTTTCTAGAGTGTCATTTGGGATTTAGCTGTCTGCTAATAAATTTAGGGGCATTTCTTTTTCACACTTTGCAGCACCTTTGTAAGTGGGAGATCATTTGGTCTGTGCCCCCCAGAAGAAGCTGCTGAGGCTCTACCTCAGTTACAACCCAACCCATTAGGAGGTCAAGGGACCTCCTAATCTGCCTCTTCTGATCAGCAGCCTTCTATGGCTGGTCACTGCTTCACCAGGCAGATGAGTACTCCTGGGCCATAGCTGGATTTGTTCTGAGGGTGCCTCCTTATGGCTGGAGAATTGTTTCATTTTAGTTGGCATTTGAGTCAGCATTCTTAAACACTGTTCCCAGCATAGGGCTTCTTGCTGTGCTGCCAATGCTGACTTGTAACACTGTCATGAGACTGCCTCCAAATCAGAAGGATTTTTATCCTCTGAGAAAAGGTAGATGTCTAATCAAAGGCAGGGATTTTTCATATACTGGAGCAGTCTATTTTACACTTTTCAAACTATTCTAAATACACTTTTCAAACTATTCTAAATATTTCAACATAGTCTCAGTCTTTCTGAAATATGATCTTAGTGCCACCTATGATGAAATATTGTTGCTACCAGTTTTTTCCTCCAAATATATAACTTTAAAGAAATACACTGCCTTGTTTTGAGCAGGGCAGTGGGCTAGCTGATCTCTTGTGGTCATTTCCAACTTAAATTATTCTATGATATTTTTGAAATTGGATATGAAGTTCTAAAGAGCAATCCCTATTTTCTGTGTTTTATTAAATCTGCATTTGGAATATATGTTAAAGCTGTTCTGCTGTTTTGCATTTTTAGATCACTTTCAACACTAGGCTTGGTTATATCGTCACTTGCTGACCAGGCAGCAGGGAAGGGAAAAAACAAGTTTGTGCCTTACAGAGACTCTGTACTCACTTGGCTTCTCAAGGTAATTTATATTTTCTGTTCACCATGTTCACAAGATGTCAGCTTACTCATTTGTAGGATCATTGTAGTATGCCTCTGTGTACAAGGACTTCTCATCTTTTTTTAGAGAAATGAGTGAAGGAGCTCTCATAGTTAGGTTATTCCAAGTAATATGGACAGCTAAGTGTATCTTGAGCTAATTCAGTGTAAAATCCTACTTGACTATTTTTGGTTGTAATGGAATCAAAGGTGGTAGAGGTGGCTAGAAGTGTTTATGAAACACACAGATTAGTTTATATCCAGAGTACATTTCAGTGCCTAAATAGTACTTTCAGTGCCTTTATTAAGTATTTTAAGTCTCTTTGTGAATACACTGTATAGTCTCAGAACAATTTTTAACTCTTGAACTTTCTGTGGCTGCACTACAGGACAACTTGGGAGGAAACAGCCAAACTGCCATGATAGCCACAATTAGTCCAGCAGCAGACAACTATGAAGAAACACTCTCAACTCTGAGATATGCAGACAGAGCCAAAAGGATAGTTAATCATGCTGTGGTGAATGAAGATCCAAATGCTAGGGTCATCAGAGAATTACGTGAAGAAGTTGAAAAACTGAAAGAACAGCTCTCACAAGCTGAGGTAACCTTATACAAAGTACAGGGTAAAATGAGTTTCTCAAGGAACTGTCACATTCTGTGTGGAAGACTAGCTTTCTTACAAAATGTGGAAAGGAAGAGTCTTGTTCCCATTCTTCTTTCTTTCCTTTTTTAACAAAACAATTAACCTTTTTTTCCTGAATCCAACATAATGTATGTTTATCTTTAAAAACTTTTAAATGAGAATGACATTGTACTGATGATGACCCTTTTCAGTTCTTGAGGAACTTAAAGCCAAGCAATAATTGATGCATCACAGATAAGGACTAGATTACATCTTTGTTGTGTAGACTCACTTATTAGCAGATTTTTTTTTTTTTTTTTT
>VZRH01004152.1:357-41422 GCA_013397555.1 Urocynchramus pylzowi | reverse complement strand
TTTTTTTTTTTTTGCATTGGTTGAGTATATGTAATGTCATATGGAAAAGTGTGAAAAGTCATAAATCTGTTATTGGACAACAAAATTCAGGGGACATTTCTCTCTGACATTTGTGAAAATCTATTAAAAATTGTCAGAAATGGAACACTGAAAACCATCAACACTTTTCTTCACTGCCTTAAATAGTTGACACTGTGTGATTGATGCTTATCTTAGATTTATACTTCTACTTGAAAAATAAAGTTTCCAGGTAGGACAATTTATTTGGTATCCAGGATATCGGAACAAATTAGGTACTTAACAGATTAGAAAAATATTTTTGATCTTTTCAGGAAGGACACCACATAGTGATGGAAAAGGAAAAGCACTGTGCTTGAGGGTAAATTTGTGTGGTGCTTAAATTTCATCATCATTTAAGGAATACTGTTATTCATGTGAACACTTCCTTATAGACTGAAATGGGAAAATCTTCTCTAAGGCAAAGGAGCCATTCACTTTTTTCTTAAATAAAAACCTGTTCTAAGCCCTTATTTTAATTTGGAAAATATAATTGTAGCATGTTGTTAATTATGTTGGCAGGCTGCAGCTGGACACAATCAGTAGGAAGGTGTCCAAAGTCTTATTAATTGTTTTGTTAAGTGTTTTCTCTTCTCCCTTCTGTTAAAAACAGTTATATAGGGTTGTAGGCCAGCCTATTCAATTGGTACTTGGCACTGGACATATTCAAGCCCTTTGCTTTTGTTTCCTGTTGTGAAATGAAAAGCCTGTGTTAGCTCCAGAACATGCCTTCCTTTGAAGGTAATCAACAGGATCAGTCTGAAAGCTTTAATGTAACTTTAAGAACACTTACAAAACCAGGATGGAATGGAAGGCTAAATGTCTAGAGGAATTTGGGTTGAAACTACCGTTGGAAGAAAGACGTGGCGCTTAAGCTTCAGACTGCTAGGAATTGAAGTTTTTAAATGCTCACATATTTTTATACAGACAGTGAAGTTTGAGTGGCCAGGCTCAGAGATTTTTATTCTTCCATTAGCTCTGGAGCTATGTCAACCTTCGGCTATTTCAGATCTGGATCCAACAAAGGTGGTTTCGTCCTCCTCCTCTGCGAGTTTCCTGTTTCTTCAACTTCTACCTTGAAAAACCTGGGGACATAGTAAAACTCTATGCTTGTTGTATTTGATATTATGTTGCTGTGTTCAGGTTCCTTGTACAAACAGATGTTGCAGTGATAAGAGTAGCTGAGGGTTTTTGTTAATTTCTACCTTTTAGGCCATGAAGGCACCAGAACTGAAGGAAAAATTGGAAGAATCAGAAAAACTAATAAAAGAGCTGACAGTCACCTGGGAAGAAAAACTAAGGAAAACAGAAGAAATTGCACAGGTACTTCAGAAATTTTTAGGAGGAAAGCCAGATACTCATGTAGTACTAGTCAGTTGAACTTCATGAGCTTTATGGTTGGTGTGTAAAAATAAATTCTACTGACTTTGTGGTACCTGTCCAGTGTCTGGTGGTGATATACAGAATGCATACTCAGCATGTGCATCTTCAGCCTTAGTTGCTCTGTGCTTCTCCCTACATATTGCAGCAGGCAAGATTAACCTATTTCTGTGCTTGCAGGAGAGACAAAGACAGCTGGAGAGCATGGGAATCTCCCTTGAGTCTTCAGGTATCAAGGTTGGGGATGACAAGTGTTATCTGGTGAACCTGAATGCAGACCCTGCACTCAATGAGCTTTTGGTTTACTATTTAAAGGTAAGAATGTGAACAGGATATTTACACAGAATGGAAGGACACTTGCTTTGAATTTCTAGCTCTAATTTACCCAGAAGGGATGTAGATTTTTTTTGCTGCAGCAAAACAGGATAGGCCTCCTCCTGCTGTTTAGGCTTTTGTTTTCCCTTTGCAGTTCAGCTTCACTGTTTTCCTAATTGATCTTCTGATAGGCAGCAGTGGGAGAAATGCTCAGTGTGGGCCAGTGTTGAGATCAATTCTAGCTTTTCTGAGTAGGATGTGCTTGGCCAATGGTCTTCTGGCCTGAACTTCAAGCAGGAGCTTCATGGTAGATTCTTCTTTTTGTTAGGGAGCTGGGGTTTGCTTTAAATATGTGAAGAATTAATCATAAAGAGATGATATTCAGTAGGTATCAGTAAGAATAACATAGTCTTCAATGACAGGAAAGCTTATGAGAGTGTGGGTTAAGAAAAGCACTGTTAAAATTTACAGAAATGTATTTTCCCAGTGTCGTTAGCTTTCATACCATTCTGGTTTGCATTTCCCATGCCAGAGTGAAGAAGTGTCAAATACAAACGTAGAAGGTTTGTAGGGAAATGTGAGCTGCTTGTCAATAATATATGAAAGAGTATTTTGTCTATTTTTATAGCTACTGTTCTGCTTTGGTAGCTGAAGGAGGGCTTGTGTATTTGAACAGTAGCAAATAAAACGCAACCTCTCAAACACTAACAAAACAAACCGTTCCAGCAGAACTTAAAATATTACTTGGAATTATGTAGAGCTTAGTATGTTTAGCTGAGTTGCTGTGTAGGTGTTTTCTGAAAAGCAGAGAACTCTGCACCTTGGTTTACTATCCATGCTGTTCTCTTAATTATGCCTATATGACATGACTGGTTTTCTTCTGGTTTTTGTGTGTAATGTATGCATGCAGGCATAGTATGAGGATACTTTTTAATCAGAATTTGTGTATCAACTATTTCATTTTGCTTTAGCTAAAACTGTATGGAGATGAAACTCAGGGCAGAACAACAGTTTGTGTGTGACTATTGCAGTCTTCAGATCTGCTGTGGCACCATTTCTGCTCAACAGACAAACAAACTCAGTGCAGTCTCAGCACTTCAGCTAATATTTTCTTAGTTATGTCAACAGTGGTAGTTTGCTTGTCTCTTAGTAACAGTTTGTTTTCTAGGATCACACAAGAGTTGGTGCAGATACCTCTCAGGATATACAGCTCTTTGGTATAGGAATCCAACCAGAACACTGTGAGATTGATATTGCTTTAGATGGAGAAGTTACACTCACACCAAAAGAAAATGCAAGGTAAGGAAGATCAGCAGCACTTTCCATTGAAATGGAAATTTGCTTTTTGTTGACAGAACATGACTTTCATGAGTTTTTACTTTACACAGACAGAAGTATCTTATGTTCTGATCAATGAGTGTTTTCAATACAGTTGACTTAAACAGATACTTAGAGGGAAATTCAGCAGTTCAAACGAAGATTTCCCTGCACATGTGAACACCCACCCACCCACTCTGCAGGGCAACAGGCTATCAGTGGTTTGGCTTGGAATAAGCCATCTAGAGAAGGTGTTTGGTAGGAGTGAGGGGCCATTGCCTGTCTGTATCTTGGGTAGTAATGAGATCCCTGAGATGCTGCTGACTGTCCTGCTCTGTGTGGTGGGATAGTAGCCTGTGTCTTGATGGCATAGAATAAATGGTGCCTCATGAGTAGTTCCTGATGTAAAGCTCAATATTTTGTGAGGAAGAGGTGCTTTAAAGATCTGAATTCTTTTCTAAATCCTTAATTACTGTTGTGTCTAGTTAATATGCAATGTAAAGTAACACTTCACCTTTTGTTTCTACTTCTGTATTTTAATTATTTTTCATTCTAGGAGCACTGTGGCTCCTTGGGTGGAATTGTATATATCTTTGTCACTTGATCTCCAATAGCATGTGTACCTTTGTCCTAGTTAATAGTCATGCTGCTTGTCTGAAATTTGAGTATCTAAATAATGTACAGATTAGTATCAGAATGAGAAACTGAAGTTTGAGAGACACATAAAAAAAATCTGATTTCTTTCAGTCTTCCTTTAGTAAAATGCATTTGCATTTTTCTTCTGCAGTCTACAGTACAAAATTTCAAACAGATGGGATTCAGGCTTGTGGTGATAGAGTTACTGTACTGGAAATCAGTCATTTTGACTGGCAGGAACAAGGGCACGTGTCAGTGGAAAAAAATAGATTTTGTTTTACTCATGGCTGATCTGTAATGCTTAAGTAACTGGTCTTAAGATATGAGTATCAACAGAAATTTAGCTACCAGAATGTCATTGAAAAAGGTTAAATAAAGATGTGATTTAAAATGAAATGCTTATGTATTTGTGTTGACTTACATGAGAGAGATAGCTGAAATGAGAAAGCTGCATGTGAAAAGCCTTTTTCATTTTACTGAAGTTTTTTCCCCTTTCAAATAAAATGCTCTGCTTTGTGACTCACACATGCAAAAGTTCAAAAGCTCAATTTTTTCCCATTTTGTGATTGAAACTTAAATACAAAGAAGCCTACAAAGAAATACACCAGTATACCAGATGTTCACAAAAATAGACCCTTGTTAATAATAGAGACTCCATTTGTTGAAAGAATAAAACTTGGATCTAAGAATCTTTTCTTATGCATGAATGCCGAATATGTTAACAGCATGTTTTACAACTCAGTGTTGACTAAGTTGTATCTTGGAGAGCTCTATCAGTAGGATTTGCATACACTCATGTTTGGACTTCGTAAGTTTATAAGAAGCAGGCAGTGACCCAGTTTGAGAAACAGACATTTAAAGAAAACTTTGCAAGGAAAATCAGCCCTGTCTGTGTGTTTACTGAAGAGTTGTACCAGCCAAAGCCAAAGGGGAAAGGTGCTAATTCTGACAACAGAAATTAGACCGGTAACTTTCCCATTGATCCTGTCATGAGAACCTAGCTGGTTTGTTGCCATATGATACAAGTGACTGTCAGTAGGTGGGAGAAACAACAGCTCTTCAATCTGTTATTTTCAGGATTTCACTGGAGTTGTATTTTTTTCTTTCAGATCTTGTGTAAATGGTGCACTGGTATGTTCTGCCACTCAGTTATGGCATGGAGATAGAATATTATGGGGAAACAACCACTTTTTTAGGTAATAGTTGATGTTTATAATCCACCCATTTTATATTCAGCCTATTTTTTTCCTTTCATTTTTCTTGATAAATTTTTTTATAAACTTAATTTCCGTTTTTACTCAGAATCAATTTACCAAAGAGGAAACGTCGAGATTGGCTGAAAGACCTTGAGAAAGAAACTTCCTTAGGAGAGCATGATCTAGATGCAGCTAGTGAAGCTTCTTCAGAACCAGACTACAACTATGAGTTTGCACAAATGGAAGTTATTATGAAGACACTGAATAGTAATGGTAAGGCAACTGCCAGATAAAAATACTGTTTTGGATTGTCCTGGAACTCAATTTCTGGGTAAAGCAAGCAATACACTTGTTCCAGGGGCCTTTGGAGGATTTTAAGGATAAGATATTTAATATATTTTACAGAAACAATGTTAAGAGTGTGGAAAAAAAAATATATTTATGAAACATAGATAACTATATATATGTGTAAAAAAATAGTGCAGCTGAGTTGTAACCATATGCCTGTCAAATTATCATCCAAGTTTACGAAGTTCTTGTTTTTGCAAGTTACTGTAGAAAAAAGGGGTGCACCATATGTGGCTCAGTTAGTTTCATCCTCCTTTTTGTATCAAATGTTACTGACATCATTTTAACCTTATTAAAAAACCATTGAAATGATAACAAAGCGATAGGCAAATGCCAACTTGTTTTTCAACTCTTGATCACTCTCAATATTTCATTTCATCTTTGTTAAAACAAATTGTGATGCTTTTTTGGAACAACAGAATAAGATACAATATAGATAAAATAATGTTATGGTGTATATAAAACAATATGGCTTTTTCATGATTTCCAGAAGGCAGGTCATAGTTCATGTGAGACAACAGAGTATAAAGAAATGCTGAAGAACTTGGTAAACTATGGAATGCTTTGTGCAGGTGTTTTAATTACACAAAGTCAGAGAGGCAAATACCTTGGGGTTAGGTCCCTGATCGAGAAGACACAGTAGATGGTGGTTCATTGCTTTCTGTTCTCCTTTCTTCATCTCTTCACAGTATTTCCATTGTTTGTTGTGGTTTGCATGTTGAAATACAGCATTTACTTTTTATTTTGTCTCCTCTAATTGTTTTACTTTGTTTGTTTTGCCATTGAGTACAGCATGATGGTTTCATCTGTTTGATGCAGCAATACTTTGCAGGTTTTTTACAGTTTAATTTTTAATGAGGTTGCTTGTGTGAGTTACAGGATCAGGTCACTTAAATTAGTATGAAATTGATGTTTGATAACAGAAATATTCTCATTATGGTTCACTCATACCAGGAGATGAATTTCAGATGAATCTGCCGTCCTGGTGGTCTTCAGTGTTGTCATCCCTTGTGAAGATTCTGTTGCCCATTTTAAGGCCTCAAACCATCCCATATCTGTGCCAAAACTGGGACAAAGGTTTTGAACTCAATTGGCTTGTGCATGAGGCTGCTGGAAAAGTCTGAAAGCATTAATTGATGCTTGATCTGCTTGTTACTAACTGGGGATTTGACTGAAGTGTATCAGTCTATAATGAGTCAGTGTTCTTTAAACAGGGGCTCACATTTTTTGGTTTTCATGTGTTGTTATCCAGCTGATTGAAACGATTGGTCACAACATTCCAAGTATCTTACATTTTAGTTCCGTAAGCTTTTCTGATTGTGGTTCAGGCCAATCTTTGTTTTGGTTGGTTGCTTTCTGTGTCTTTGTCAAGAACAGTTTCAGACCTTGCTGTTCTTAAAGCTCTTTCTTCCCTACTGCAGAGCAAGTGTTTGCAGTCATACATGTCACACTGTTTCAGAAGGGTCATAGCCCAATTTCTGCTGCTTCTGCTCACTCCCACATAGGTGTTGCTTAACTAAATTGGAGTAGTTAGTGAAACTAGAATACTGACAAAACAAGTGACTGTGGGGATCATAGCCTGCTCTTTTGATTTCAAGTTAGATAAACAGAACCTAGCAGCACTTTCTCAATGCTAAAGTACCTTTTTTCTGACGAGCTTCCAGTTTGTTGTAGGCTTCCAGTTTGTTGTGTAAGAAGTGAAGCAGCTTTGTTACAGTACCATTTATTTATTCTTCCTTAAAATGAAAAATAAATATGGGTAAGGAGGAAGAAATAACTAAATAATTAAATAACTGAAGACTGTTAATTCTATTACACATATTCTCTGCAGAAGTCCTAAAAGGGGAATGAAGAGGTATTTTAAAAATTTGATTAGATAATTATTTTATAATCATGTACAGATACAGCCCCAAAGCAAGAGGGTTTGGTTTTCCTTTGTTTTGGTTTTTGAATTCCTCTGTCGCCCTGGATTTGTTTGAGAATTATAATCCTCTTTAAATAAATATCCTGGCTTCTCCAGGGTGCAAACACATTTGTTTTTATGACCAGTACAACAGTGTCACAGACTCCATCCATCCAACTCCAAAGAACCTCTGAGGAAAATGTGTAACTTGGAAAACTGCTGTAAAGAAAACATCCCAATTCTTTCCTTCCTTCAGCATGTTAACTTTCTTTGTGAGATTCTGTCAGATCAGCTTTGTACTGCTAATTTGTGATGCTGGTCAAACACAGAATCAAACAGTATCAAAGAAGTTTACTTTATTCTTGTATACTGTGCAGCAGATAAGTAAACAATGTGATTAGGTTAGGCAGCTTCTCATTTTAGTGAACAAAACTGTTACAGCTCAGGAAGAGGATTTTCATAAAACTTAGCACAGCAGCCTGTGTCATAACCCTTTTCTAGCTTGCTTAGACAAATATACTTGCAAGAAATGTTAGGGAATTTATTCAGCATCAATGTGACTGGATTAACAGATTCCAGATGTGAATTAAGTGACATTGTAGCAAGGTAATAATCGCTGCTCATCCTATGAAGAAAATACATCTTTATGCTCTGTGTTAGTAGTCTGTGATTTTGCAGGGGATTATCTGTATATGAATATATTTTTCAGGGTCACGAACTCTTGTCACATGAATATGTAAAGGACTGAGACTTGGAACTTCTAATGCTGTATGGAATTTGCTGTGTATTTGGCAGGCACTGGGTAGAATCTTCCTTAATTTATTTGACTTTGCATGAGGAATCCAAAATTGTAGAACATGGTGTTTAAATTTAATTTAAACAGTTGTAGTTCTTTTGAATTGTAAAAAATCTTGACTTTATTTCTTCAAATTCTACCTAGATAATTCGTAACTCACACCATATTTTACTTTTTTCCTGTGACAGCCTTAAGGTTTTCATAGTAAATTCTTTCAAAAGCTAAATTAAAAAGTTTTCTAAGACTGTGAATTTACCTTTTGCATTACAAGACAAGCATAATCCACCTTTTTTATCTTTTTTTCCCAAGCAGTACAGGATTATGTTGCAGTTGAAAAGTTTTGTACTAGGTTCTTGCATCTTGTTCCAAATATTTATCATGGTCTAATTTGATCCTATGGTTGTTGTGATCCTGTAAATCTAGGTGGCTAAAAATACCACTTTTATTAAAAAAATCTGCTTCTTGAACTCATATGAGCAGTTTAGGAAAGTCTTATCCTAATGAGTCAGCCTTAGATTAATTTCCTGTGTTTGCAAGCACAATGGACGGATTTTAATTTCTTCCATGTCTCTACTGTGTCATCTGCGTAATACCTGATTTTCTCAAACATTCTTATATATAACTAAAATAGGTTTGGGGAATTATGCAGCAAAGCCCATGTATTTTGAGATAGTTCTGGTATTATCTGGAGGAGTTAGGAGGATCATAATGTTGCAGATGAACATTAATAACTTGGTTTGTAGTCTAGAATTTTAGAACTTGGTTCAGCCAGGGGTTTTTGTTGCACTGTTTAAAAGCTAATAATAGCTAACTTCTTTCTGAGAATGTCATGTACTAAAAAGTAGTATTTCTAGTTATTTTAAGACACTTTTATGCATCACTAGTTTGCTATTTGGTTGCTATTTATACTGTCTGATTTTTAACTTTGTGCTTTATAATTACCATTGTGGTGGTATTTATGATGCCTTTGTGTGAAGCCACTGATTTCTTCCAATAATAAGGCCAGGGCCACAGAAGCAACGAAGATGGTTTACAACTAAATCACATGTGTTTTTTGGTTTTGTGGGGTTTTTTTTTGAGTGGCACACCTCTCGATCCAAAATGGGACAGTGTAATTAAATCTAGGTTTATTTTTCTCCCTCCTTTGCAATGGACTGGCATCCTTAAAAGTTGCAGCAGCAGGGTTTTTTTTTTTGTTTTTTTGTTTTGGTTTTTTTTTTTACTTTAATAATGAAATGGAGGAGGTATCACAGTTATTTTAAAGCTGAAGTTCTTGGCATTTGAAAATCCTGGCATGTCATAGAGCTGCACTATTGCTTCCTCTAACAGTCCACCACTTCAGCTTTGGAACTCCTCTCCCTTCTTCTTGTGGTTACAGAATCAGCAGTCTGTTGGGTGGTGTGCTGTCACTCAGTCATCTAGATTGGTCCTCTTGCAAGCCACTTTTATTGCTGTATTTGAGCTTTCAGAGATGTGTGCATGAACCAGGTACATATACTGGTAGTACACAGAGCTTACTCTGTTAAATGGCTCTTTCAGAGGCACAGGCTGGCATTGGACCTAAGCTCGGGGACAGACAGAGTAATGTTTCATAAATCTGAATGCATTTCAGATTTATCCCTAGCTGATTGACACAAGCAGTTTTTTCAGGATAGACTATCCAAACGGATATTTGTTCTGTGTTGATACCGAGATGAAATGTGGTTTGTAAAGCGAAATGCAGAAGGGCCCCCCAGGACATATTTTGTCTGCCTCAGTGCTGTGCAGCAGATTAGTGCAGTGTGATGTGTGACCAGTCAGACCATTTGTTTGTCTCGGTTTTCATCTGCAGCTCTCCAACATGTTTCATTCTCTGCCAAAACAGAGAAAGTACATTGCCTTTTACTTCCTCAAGTCGTTTCCTCCTCTGGTCAACATCATCTTCCCTTGTGTTTTGCTTTGTTTTCTTATTGATTTGTTTCCTTTTCCATCCATTTTTTTTTCCTACTGGGATTCTGGAATATATTATAACTCCACAGCACTTAAATGTGCGATAGACAAGGGTCTTAACCATTGTTCTAGCCTTTTGCATGCCATTTCTTTTTAAATTTTAGTTTGGATTTATATATTTAATGCAATATTTAATAATTTGGCTTTTGTTTTGTGTTTGCAGACTCTGGGGAATGTTGATTGCTGTTACCAACTAAATAATGGGCTGTAATGCTGAAATGGCATTTTCTCATGTTTTCTCTTTTTTTTTTTTTTTTTGTCTTTTTCTTTTCCTTCCCTTCTTTTTAGACCCAGTACAAAATGTGGTCCAGATCTTGGAGAAGCAGTACTTGGAGGAGAAGCGGAGTGCTCTGGAGGAGCAGCGGGTTATGTATGAGCGCGAGTTGGAGCTGCTGCGGCAGCAGCTCTCCCCAGAAAGGCAGCACCAGCACGGCAGCGACAGGCTCTCCTACACTGCTCAGGCTGTGCAGCAGAAAGTCAACCTCTGGACAGAGGAGAGGTGAGAATACTGGAGTTAAAACAAACAAAGTAGTAAGAACTACAAAGGGTGAAAGATGTGGCTGGAACCTTGCATCCAAAATCAGTAACTCTTTTTGTGGAGTTGATGTGCAGAATAAGATCTGCGCTTCCACCAAAGCGTTAATGTTTTGTTTAACATTAACAAATGTTGTGATGTTTAACATGTGCAAGATTTAACTCAAAAAAGACATAAAAATTTAGCTTTTTTTGAGCAGTATTATAGGTCGGTTTTCTGTGGGGTTTTTTTTGTTTTGTTTTGTTTTTTGTTGTTGTTGTTTGGTTGGGTTTTTTTTGTTTTTTTTTTTAAACTTGAAAGCTGCTTGTGAAATGTTTGGTTTAGCAATTATTGTTTTAGTTTGTGAAAGAAAGGAAAGAATAGNTTTTTGTTTTGTTTTGTTTTTTGTTGTTGTTGGTTGGTTGGGTTTTTTTTGTTTTTTTTTTAAACTTGAAAGCTGCTTGTGAAATGTTTGGTTTAGCAATTATTGTTTTAGTTTGTGAAAGAAAGGAAAGAATAGTGCAGAAAGGTAAATTTGTTAACTAAGACTAAAGAGTCCAGTAAGGAGTATCGTGTTTTGCAAGTATACAATGACAGCAGTAATATTTTGCAATCAAAAAACCATAAAAAATACATCTGAGAATGGGGATCTTATATGTTTGTATGTATGTGTTTCTAAATGTAAGCCCAGCTTTAGGAGAGTATTGCTCTGGTTGAGCTGCTTAGGAAGCTAAAGGCTTGCCATGAGGTATATCAGCCTCTTTGCAAAGGAATAGCAGGCACCTGAATGCAGCCTTGGTGAAAGACCATCGTGAGGTTTGTGGGGACAGTTAAAATGCAGTCTAGGAAGATGTGAGCAGAGTTTTTGCACTTTGACAATGGAAGAAGCTTGCTCTTGGTGTCATTGAGGAGAGAAGGATGCCAGCTCCGGGGAGAGAAGTTTAAGGGGCAGCAACGGAGATGATTTAAGTTTTCTGAATACCAGTGAGTATTCTGTCATGGGGCTAATTCAACAGGAAGAATGCCTAGATGTTCTAACAGGTTTCTTGTAAATTTATTTCATCTGTTTCTTTTGAAACAAAAGCTTCCTTATTCACTCAGTGATTTTTTTTTCTATATCTAGTGAGTTTGAGTGCTCTTTTTTATGTAATTATTTTTGCTTTATTCTTCACCATTAAACAACCAAATCAACTTACAAGAGGGATATAAACCAAGATAGCCAAAATTGTTTTGCAGCTTTCAATTGAGAGTGTTAGAAATAGAACTGAGCAGATCTTAGTTTAATTTTTGTACAACATTTTGTTTTGTAATTTCTGCCCAGTTTAGCCTGGGAAAAAACCTAAACAAATAGCTAACTGTTGACCAGTGATGACTAGAATGTTTTTCATGGCAAGTATAGGGAGAAGTATTTCTGTGACTCAACATTAATTAAAATAATTGTTTGCCCCTGTAAAAGCTAAAAACAGAATCATTAGGAACTGAATGTAAAATGTCACAGAGTTATGGCTGGGATTTGCAGACTCGTAGAGCTGCACAAGGAGTGTAGAGTGAGAAATGTGTTAGCTGGAGGCCTTTGTGTTTAGAACCGCTTTGAGCACAGCAAGGCCATCCAGAAATCATTGATAATGCACTGCAGTAGCAGAGAAGAGAAGTGGGCTTACTGGCAGGGGAGGCAGTACCTCTAAAAAGATGCAGCAGAAGGGAAAAGGAAGAAGCAAAAAACTTGCCTGTCCTTGAGAGCTGTGATGAGAAGATGGTAATTGATTCGCTTAAAATTACCCACCATAACCGTGTCATCACAAAATAGAGAACCTGGAGTGATATCAAGGCTAAGTGTTCATCAGCTTTCACTTCTCAGTAGTTGTTAGATGTTTCTGAGGAGGAGCTGTGCTTTGAACAAGAAGTTTTGCCTCTGAATTTCATGGGTGAATGCTTTATTCTGTATAACTGTTGAACTGCTTGAAGCCTGTACTTTGCTGCATTGTGAAAAAGAGGAGAATGGATTCTCTTTGGAGCAACACATGAGGAGTCTGATAATGTTTTGGTGGCACTGCCATTGAATAAGCAGTTTTCTGGAAGAACTCATTATCAGTTTCTTCTCCTCCAGAAGGTCCTCTTAGGTATACTTTTTATTTACTTGTAGTTCTAGAAGAAGTTTCAGCTGCTGAAAAAAAAGGGAAAAAAATTAATCATCTTCAATAAGAAACCAGAAAGAAAAAATCTTTGAGTGGTTTCTGCTGTGAAAGCATGGCAACATGTTGCTGAGAGGATGTTTACCAGCCAACTGGCCAGAGGGCAAAAAATCCTGGGAAGAATGGGAAGACTGGATGTGAAAAATGTGCAAAAGTTCCAAAAGTCTGGATTGCAGGGGATTTGATTGGTGCAGTTTTAGCTGCCTCTCTGTTGCTGTTGCAAATGAAGCTGAGCTCTACTGGATCAGCCAGCAAAATTAATTTGATAGTTATCAGATGTGGGCATGTGGCTGTATCTGTCAGATCAGCTGGAACACATTGCACAGAGGTTATTCCCACTTTCTGCTGACTGTGGAAGGATAGATGATACCTGGCCTGGTGTTAAATCCTGTTGGCATAAAGTTAACCCATTGTAACTTTGAACAAATTTTATTTGTTGGGGAGGTGGTGAGTGTCAGTTGTTAGTTGTTTCTCCTTGTCCGGCTTAAATGATTATTTCAGGATTTCATGTTCAATGAGTATTTGCTCCAGTTAATACCCTAGCACCTTTTTTGTTTTTTTTTTGCTTAACTTTCTGGAAGGGTTCTGGCACAGCTGTATGCAGAAAAACACAACTGTTATGAGAACTGCCCATAATAATTGGTTGAGTTACTTTTAAGTTTGCCTTACAGTCTTAAACCATTCCTTTCTCAAGAATCTAGCTAATATTGGTGTGGGAGCAAAAAGCTTTCCAGATGCTGGTGTCCCAGATTAAGGAAGTGACAGGATGTAGCTGGATCCAATGACTCTTACAGCACTTACAAACAGATAAAAGCTGCCTTCTGTTTCCCAAGTCAGGCAGTTGTTTTACAGTGGCTGTATGTGTAGTGCACTCTCAGTATCAAATACTTTCTTGTGATTAATTTTTGACTACCTTGATTTGCCCTGTGAATCCAGAATTATAGATTATTGTGGAATGTGTCACTCTCATGGTCTGGAATTGCTTATTTAATTTTGGAAGCCTGGATAACAGATGCAAGAAGCAGAGGGAAAGGAATTTTCCTTCTTATGCTGGGAGGAGATATGGAGGAAGTTACTAAAAATTCACTGATAATAGTAGCTATTTCAGACCCAATAAAATCCACCACTGTTGCAAACCTAAGCTGCGTAGGGGAGAGAGACAAAGCTGCATGTTTTAGCATGTTGAAGGCACTAAAATTCAGGGCTGCTTGCTAACACTGCTGCTTGTTTACTACTTTGGTTGTGGTATCAGGGGACTGTCAGAGTGCAGTTTGAATTAGCCATTCCTTGGGATTTTTAGGAAAAAGATAACCACTGAAGTAGAATTCTGTTGGTGACTGAGAGGATGTTAGCAGCAGGTGAACTTTGCCTGTGTTCATAGGAAGGCCCTTGTTCCTCCTACATTTGTGTATAATTTAAGGTGTTTCATAGAAATGAGAAGTTTATGTGCTCAACATGTACCATATTTCAGTAGGACTTTGCATAGAAAGGTTAAAAAAATTATACAGGGGAAAGCTGGTGACTGAAATATCCAAAGTTTGATCTTGAGTTTTATAAAGGTGATGAGACACAGTAAGTGCTGTTGAGATTACAAAGAAAGGCAGAATGAACTCTGCTCAGAGGATAATCATGATCATTTAAAAAGGTAATTTAAAGATGAGAATCCCAGGTGAGGGCATATCTTAGTACACAGGTGTATGTATAGTATGTGTCATAGCAGGTTTGCCAGGTGTTGCGTTAGAGTAGATTTGCTCAGACAGGCCTGAGAAACCTCTTTGGAATTTGTCCAGAAACTGAGTGCACAGGCTTTAACCTGTGCTCATCCATCTGTTACTTAAAAGATACCTTGGGTAAATAGGATTTAAGTTTTTTTTATTTATATTTTTTTAATGTGTATGCTTGAGTAAGTAGGGAGAGGTCTGTGGTCACTGCAAAGCCCTTGGAGTGATACAAAGCTGTGGCCTGCTCTGAATGCAGGTTCTAACATTATGGTCTGAGGAAGAACAGGTTTTATCAAGATGAAGTCTCACATGTTGGGACTGGTAGATTCTGTGGAACAGGACTCCAGATTAAAGGCAAAGACAGCTGCAATTATTTCATTTCTTGGAAATTCGAAATGTCCTCAGGGCTTTAAACAAATCATCACTGTACCAGCTCCCATATTACTGTGACCTTTTATTTGGGCATCACCGTACTAGACGTGCCTCAACAGCAATTTGTTTGTTTAATATGTGATCACTGCTTTCCCTCAATAAAATTGTGTGAGTGTTTTGTGTTCACTGACACAGTGCTACTCAGCATTTCCTCTTAAACTTGTTTCAGAAAAGTCTTTGTTAGCACCTCTATTTGCAGCTTTCCAATAATAGAAATAGGTTTCTGTGTATTTTTCATGTTACCTACTGCACCACAGGGATGAATTGTTTCGACAGAGCCTGGCTAAACTTCGAGAACAAATAGTAAAGGCAAATACTCTGGTGAGAGAAGCAAACTTCTTAGCAGAAGAAATGAGTAAGCTAACAGATTATCAAGTAACACTTCAGATCCCTGCTGAAAACCTCAGTGCCAACAAAAAGGTAATGATAACAAAGAATGCTGGAAATGTAGCTTTGTGGCTAAACTTTGTAGAGCTTGAACCAATAAAATGTTACTTTTGTTAGATTATGCATAGACAAAATAGAAGTGCTACTTGATTAATATACTGAAAGTGAGTAATTAAGTCAAAATGGCAACAGAGCATTAAGTATGGCTCTTGCTGTTTTAAAGTGTGTGATCGCCATATGTGCAATGCATATGAACAGAAATATATGTTCCTGCAGAACCTGCATTTCAGTTATGTCTGCAGAAATTTATGGGTTTTGTTAAAGTTTCCTACAGTTTTATGTCTTAAAGGGTTTTACAGTGCTGCTGTAAATATGATAGCAATTTGGATAATATGCTTGTCCTAAGGGACTTGATTGAGTGTGTTAATGTTCCTGTGGGAATGGTCATGTTTGAGAAGGATAAGGAGGTCTGGATGCTCAGGGATGTGTATAGGCCATGCCGTGTCTGAGGACAGAAGTAACATGACTGGCATGCAGAGAGAAGCTGCATGTTCTGTATTTGATTCCTTTCTAGGAATGCAGTTTGAGTGAAGAGTTAAACTACTTACATGCACATTTCCTGCACTGATTGTTTCTTCTTCTGATTTAGAGGGGTGCAATAGTAAGCGAGCCTGCAATTCAAGTGAGAAGAAAAGGAAAAGGTACCCAAGTGTGGACTATTGAAAAACTGGAGAACAAATTGATTGACATGAGAGACCTCTATCAAGAATGGAAGGAGAAAATTCCTGAGGTAATATATCTTTTTAAAAATGGATCAGAGATTGAGTTTGTTTTGTTTAAACCCCTTTTAATATGTTGTAGACAGCAAGTGCAATGACTTTGTATGTGAAAGGATAGGGTACTATGTTTTTTTTTAAAAACAAACCAAAACAAACAAAACCCAGACCCAAACAAAAAAAACCCCCAAAAACGCAGAACAAAACCGGTATGACTAATATTAAATATTCAAAATCCCCATGCATAATAAAACACAGGTATGTCCTATCTCACTTCTGTTTTCAGATGTTAAGTGTGCTGAGGTCAGATATAATTGTGCTGAGGTAGTGACTCACAATGCCGCTAAGAGCATATGTTTACCTGGCATGCAGATGACCACCAGCTCTGAAGGGAGTCACCAAGCTGCATTAGAAATAAAATTATTGGATGTGTCAAAGCTAACAAGGATGCTCCTTAAGGTGCAGAACATGCTCAAGGTGCAGAACATACTAGTAGGATAAAACTTGATTTTAAACTATGAAATATTCTTTAATTTAATTTTTATATTTCCCAGCCTTAAAGCAGGGAAGAGATCAATTGAAGATACTTAGTCTACATCACCTTTTCTGTCAAAACCAAGTGGTGTTTTGTGAGAATTTAAGTAGCACTTTAGCCTTGGCAGATAAGCATGAGATTTGCCAAAAACTTGCTTGTTTACTAGAAAGAGATGTGATATTTGGTATTCCAGAAGACATCATCTAAGTATCCATGTAGAAGTGCATAGGAAATATATCTTACTGTCTTGTGGCTATTAGGAAGCACCTAAACTACTTGTATCAAGAATCATTCTTAAATATGTTTGAACAACTCTTGTACCTTTGTTACATGCTTTGGACGGGACAATGGGAATCTCTAAAATCATAACACAGGGGAGGTCAAGCACTTCATCTGTGCCCATTGAAGACAACGATGATTTTGCTGCTGACTTTAGTAAGAACTGATAGCACATATTTGAATACATTATGTCTGCCTGAGCCAGGATCATTTTTTCCATGACCTATGTCGTCCATAATGCATGTGTTCTATGTGCTACATAGAAACACGTAGGTCAAATGCATGTGTTGAAGACAAAAGAGGAGAGGAAGGGAAGGAACTAACAAATTCACTGAGGAGTGCATATCGTGCTAGGAATCTGCATGAATTCTTTGTGGCTGTATGGGGAATGCTGCAGGTGTGATCTCAGCTCTGTGGGAGTCATAAGAACACTTGTTGACTTAAGTAGGAATCATCCTGCACCTTCCCTTTGCCCTTGTAGTGGTAGCCAGCAGCCAGACCAGTACAACCTGAGGATGGTTTGACCTCTCATTTAAGAAGTATAAACAGAGCAGAAAAGGTGAAACATCTAGAATACATTGATATGACTACTGTGATTGCTCGTGGTAAAGTCTGCTTTGCCTTGACATTGCTAAAATATCCAGGTCATCGTATTATTATATCCCTTAGTAAAGAAAGGATTATATAATGTCTCATCTCAAAGGTTTCATTTCAAATTTGTAATATGGTTCTAGTCTCTTTCTGCCTGTGTAACAGGAAGGAACAAAGATGGGTAGAGGAGTCATTTTTGTGCCACGATCTTTTAATACAATGAGGTTATTTGATCTTCTGTTCCCACGCTGGTGGTTTTGTGGCATCTCTTTCACTATCTCTAAAACAGATAAGGAGGCTGATTGGCAAGAGAGGTGATCCTTTCTACGAAGCGCAGGAGAACCACAACCTGATCGGCGTCGCCAACGTGTTTCTGGAGTGCCTCTTCTACGACGTGAAGCTGCAGTACGCCGTGCCCATCATCAGCCAGCAGGGCGAGGTAGGGCCGGGCTGGGCATGCTGAGAGCTCCTGCAGGACTCTCCAAGGTGCTCCTTGTGCAGCAGGGGTTTAGCAAGCAAATGGTGCCTGCTATCTTGTTCCCCAGTCAATAAGTGTTTTTCAAGTGGCCTTGTATGTTCTCTGTGCAATTGCCTTCAGGTGGCAGGGCGGCTGCATGTTGAAGTAATGCGTGTCACTGGGTCTGTCCCAGAACGTGTGGTAGAAGGAGATGACTCTTCTGAGAACTCCAGTGAGAGTGGGAGTCTGGAAGTCATGGATAACAATGGAGAAATTATTCACAGAGCAAAAAAACTCTCCTGTAGGGTGAGTGATGAAGTTTACAGTTTCAAGCCTCTATGTAACTATGTAGTCAGTCTGATGTAAAGTACTAAGCTATGTAGACTATTGCTTGCTGAAAAATCTCTGAAAGGACTTCTCTTGTTCCAGCTTGGGGTAGGCTAGTCAGTGGTTTCCAGTGACTCATTTAATTTGTTTTAGTTTCTAGCAGATGCACATCTGCACCATAAATACTGGTGTTACAAGGATAATCCTTTACAGATGCAGAAGGGGAAACAGTTTTTCCCTCTATCTCCCTGTAGTTTGATCATCTAATGTGATCAATCATATCTGTGGGTGGTGTATGGATTTAATTTCTTCTGTGATGAACTATTTCATTCTCCACTCAAGCTTATCAGCTTCCTCAAATGAAACATGTACATGGGTGAGGTCTTTACATCTACGTTTCTGTATATGCAAAATCATATTTCCTAAATGGGAACATCTTTACTGTCCTTTAAAACTTCTTCTTGGCTGTTGGTCTTCAATTTGCAGTTGAAGACGAGACAATCATATTCATGACAACATCTGTTTTGTCTCCTCAGGTAAAAATAAAAGAAGCAACAGGACTGCCACCTAATCTCTCCAATTTTGTCTTTTGTCAATACACATTTTGGGATCAATGCGAGTCAACAGTTGCAGCACCAGTGGTAGATCCAGATGTGCCTTCACCTCAGAGCAAAGATGCTCATTTTACAGTGACCTTCTCTCACTGTAAGGTCAGTATTTCTATTATGAAATAGTGTTATCAGGAGGATCATATGTTTGAGAGAAACTGTGAGTCTGAGCCTTGTTTTGCTGGGGGAAGAAGAGGGAGGGAGTCAAGTCATATAGCTAATGACTTTTAACTATTTAAGAATGCCATAATATTTCACTTCATCACTTCTTCAAAATGTAGCAAAAGGAAAAGATCTTTTGATTAGTGATCTTTTAAATTCAGATGTTACCTTTAATGTGTGGAGAAAGCTATCATCTGTATAATGACAGCTGATTATATACTTGTTTGGTAAGCTCAGTAGCTTTAAAGAGATCACTGGAGAGCTGAGACATCACTTTCATGATGAAATGTGGTACAGAGAAGCACGAATTGCTGAGATGATGAGGTTTTACAACTTTCATGTCCAGAGTAGAGTTTTGTGATGCAAACTGTGTGGTTGATCAGGCAGGAAGTTAGTTGTTTGGTGTGTCCTTACAAGTAAGTTGAGGAGATAGAATTATTGAATATGGTTGAATGTGATTTGTTTTTCTTGTTGCCAGGACTATGTGGTGAATGTTACAGAGGAGTTTTTGGAGTTCATTTCAGAAGGAGCTCTTGCTATTGAGGTGTGGGGTCACAGATGTACTGGCAATGGCAGCTCTGTTTGGGAAGTTGATTCTCTTCATGCAAAAACTAGGACACTGAGAGACAGGTAAAAATGAATTACAAATGAATGCTTCCATCAACTTTCTGAAAGTTTTGTAGTACCAGCTGTGCACAAATACTTTGAGGCAACCATGAGTTTTTATGGGGATGTCTTTTTAGATGGAATGAAGTAACTCGAAGAATAGAAATGTGGATTTCCATACAAGAATTGAATGAGATGGGTGAATACACTGCAGTTGAACTCCATCAAGCAAAAGATGTAAACACAGGGGGAATTTTCCAGCTTAGGCAGGTATGCATATTTTCCTCGCCATCTTATTCATGCTTAAATTAATTTTTAAATTTTATTCTTAGTTTCTCTCTCCCTCTCAATTTCCTGCTTAGGGTCATTCTCGCAGAGTTCAGGTGACGGTGAAACCTGTGCAGCATTCAGGAACGTTGCCTCTCATGGTAGAAGCAATTCTTTCAGTCTCTGTAGGTGGGGTGACTGCCAGATCAACCAAACTGCAAAGGGGCTTGGACAGCTACCAGGTAAGGCAGTTAATTTCCCAGTTTGGTGTGGTTCTGCTGTTCTCGACCCAGCCCAACACAATTCTAAAAGGGACCTTAGCACACTGGTACATGATTTGCAGTTTTACACATGCTTGAGCTTAATAGTAGTAATGTGAGCCTGTGGTGCTAAACCTGCTTTTTTTTGCTTATAACTCAATGTATAACTGATAAAGTACCAAGTATGGTGGGACAGAAGGAATATGGGAATTGCTTTTGCTTCTACCTTTATGTATAGAGGTGATTAATACTGGATTCCTAGTGCTATTGGTTTCCTTGCCTTCCATAGATGGTGAAAGTTGAGGAGGGGAAAAGCAAAAAAAAAAAAAAAAATATTATTAGAGAAAATGTAGTGAGATACTATTTAGCTTTTTGAAAAGCACCAAGTTGTTATTTGATAAGAATCAAAAACAATCATCACTGAATGTGAAAGGGCTATTCCACATAGCCAAGGAAGTCCTTAAGAAGCATAAAATATTTCAGCTGATACTGGACAAATTCATATTGGAAATAAAGCATGATTTTGACAGTGATGGCAAAGAACAAGTGGAATGGGCCACTCAGGGAAGCAAGGTGCCTTTTGTCAGAAGGTTTGCATTCAGTTCCACAAATAATTCTAACCTTGGATACAGATGAAACTGTAAAACTTGAGATTAGTGATTTGCTTGCTCAGTCATTTTTCTGGCACTGGATTCTGTGGCGATTTTAATTATTTTATTTTTTTAATAAACATATTCACTAATACTCAAATCATGGCTGACCTGCTACAGTCTAATGAAAAAAAAAACTTTCTACCTCTAATAAAACTAGTTATTTGAGTGTTGTGATTTTAACATTTTACAAGTTTGTGGCAGAATGTTGGTATTCATGTTTTGGGTTGTTTCTGTGAATTTCTGTTGAGTGAAATGCATGGGTTTTATGTTTTACAAAATGTATTTTCTCCTACCAGAAGGAGGAGGATGATGGTGGTGATATGGATAGTTACCAGGTATTGCTGCTCTTGCTGTCAATGCTGCGGCATGGGGCACAGCTAATGCTAATTGCCAGCATCTCTCAAATGAACAAGCAAAAGCGGCTTTGAAATACACACGTGCTGTGCATTTTAGAGGCTACCTGGGCTATAAAACACTGCTATTTCAGTTTACCTTGTGACTTCGTACTCTTACAGTGTCCTCTCTTCTCTAGTACTCTGCAGTCAGCTCTCCTAACTGGCTACATGAATTGCTATGGGAATAAAAGCTTTGAAACTTTAATTTAGAGTGAAAGCAGTTTCTGATTAATATCACAGCAAAAAGAACCAGCTTCTGCAGGCATCTTTTTCAGGCAAATTATGCAGCATAAGATATTTTGTTTGTTTTCTGAAGAAAATATCATAACCTTTTATGTTGTGCAGTTTTCTGAAATGCTTGAGTGAGAGTGGAGGATGTGAATGGGAGTAGATACAGAAGCTTCAGTGAAGCAATTTTCTTTTATCTGCACAAAACCCAACCTTGACCCCGTTTTCCTGTGTGATAAGTCACAATTTAGACAGTGTAACAGAAGACCCATTTTAAAAGGTGACAAAGAGCAGAAGAGGAAATCCCCCCGTAAAGTGAAATAAATTTCAGATTTATACATACAAGACTTTTTTATAATAGGCAGTCCAACAGAAGTAAAACCAGTTAGGTGAGAATGCTGACATCCCTTAAAATGATGTGTTAAGTTTCCTAGCAATCTCAAAAATATAATTTAAGGTACTAACTTCTTGCGGGCTGTTTATGCGCTTTCTGACATATCACAGAGAAGACCCAACCAGATTTTCTGTGATACCACAAAGCATGATTGCATGATGGGTTTTGTTTGCATGAGAAATCTTTAATTGCGCTGATAGCAGCTGCTAGCAATGGAATTTTGTGCAGGTTTGAGGGCTTACTGACATGTCTAATCTTCAGGAGAACTTACGATCAACTTATGATACTGGGTTTTCCTCTTCCATGTGCTATTCAAAAGTTTGATTGCCACTTCTGTGAGTAATTAGCCCATGATGTGTAATCTGGTCAGCAGCAGAGGCAGTCACATTTTCTTTTCTCCTGTTGAAATCTGAGACTTGAAAGCAAATAAACTTCCCTTCATGGGCGATGGGGTACTTAATCAGTATGCATGTCATTCGGGGGGAAGGAGTTTTCTGCATCGTGGAAGCCATTTAATATAAATTCTGATTAAATTACCACAAAATTCACTGCCCTTTTATTCTTACCCACATAGTCTCGTGACTTTCTTCTCTATTTCCATGTTAGGAAGAAGATTTGAACTGTGTACGAGAAAGGTGGTCTGATGCATTAATAAAACGCAGGGAGTACTTAGATGAGCAGATCCAAAAGATCAGCAACAAACAAGGTTTGCAGCTTGAAGTCTCTATCATAAGTACTTTATGCCCTATACCAAAAAAAGTGTGTCTCATCTGTAATCCTAATCTCTTCCATCACAGAAAAATCTGAGGATGATATAGAACGAGAAGCCCGGCTGGTGGAACAGTGGGTAGGGCTGACGGAAGAGAGGAATGCAGTGTTTGTTCCAGCACCAGGCAGTGGAATTCCCGGTGCCCCCGCAAATTGGTATGTTCAGAAAAGCCACTGGAGTTGCCAGCTTTTGGTACATAAACTGTGCATGCTGCAAGGTACAAATCTAAGGATGTTCTGGAGCTTCCTGTGTTCTCCTGTGATACTACAAACTGCTTTCAGCTGACAGAAGGTTTAGAAGGTTAGGTGCTGTTCTGAATGTAAGAAAGATTTGCTTAGCTAAGATATTACATAGAGTAGCTTTGAAATAGCTTTCAAGGTTTGAAAATCACCTTTGAATATAATACATTATTTTGCAACTTTATACAATTGGGAAAATTATCCAGTAGTTTGATTCCTTTCAGAAAAGGAGTGATTGAAAGATGAATGGTAGAACATATGATAAAGTCATTGATAAAGGCGGAGAGGGAAGAAACTGATTTCAAATGATCTGTTCTGTTTCGTCTGAATTTGTAATATATTTCTCTTTAGTTTCATTTACATTTGTGTTTTAACTAAGATCTTTGGAGCTGACATGCAAAAATGAGGAATGCAACATGTTAGGTTTGGGAAAGTATGGACAAGAAATACTCCTCTAATCAAGTGTACACTAATGTCTCCAATAGTATTCGGGGAATAATGTAGCAATATTCTTTTCTTGCCATTCTTCCCCTTATCCACCTGAAGCGTGCTGTGGACATATAGCTAAAAGTGTGTTTATGGATATAAAGAGTGCCAGTAGTTTCACATCCAGTTGTTTGGAGGGTTACTGACCTTCAAGTGTGAGATGACTACAACCAGTTAACTTCATAAGGAACAGGATGTTTAGAACGCTGGTCCTCACAGTAACTGCCACATGCTGTGTGGTGTGAATTGAGTTTTGGCAAAGCTCTAGATTTAGCTCTGTATGAGCTCACAAAATGCTGTCTGTGCCGCAGAGGCATTCAGAGTAGCCATCAGAATGTTGACAGCTTTAGCCATTGGTTACAGTTAATGAATATTGCATGGAGATCTGTTTGCCCAAATTAGCTTAGGTATGAATTCTCCTTCTTTGTTGCCAGCAGTTTGTTTTGTTTCAGGATTCCACCTGCAGGAATGGAAACACATATACCTGTCCTCTTCCTTGATCTGAATGGTATGTTGTAAATGCAGGTTAAGAAACTTGTGGAGGGGGAAATCGGGGTTAGTTTGGATCAATAAATGGTTAAATGGAAGAATGAACTTGAAAGGTGTAAGAAATCAAATGAGTCCTGGCAATGACACTGTCTGATACGGCTTGTAAAGTGCTTTTTCTTCTGGTTGTGTATGTTGACATAATTAAGCACAACTATTTTAGAATAAGGATAAAAGTCTGGGAACACAGGAGTACAATGATGGGCTGTACAACGGAAAATATTGTAAGAAAGCAAGCTTAGTTTGAAACAGCAGATGAGGAAATCCTGTAAGTGTTTTGATGTACAAATTCACATGTCATTAAAGCATTAATAGAGAATCTCCCACTGCTTTCAGAGCTCCTTCCACTGGCATTTCTGTAGAGTTTTAAACAGCTCATTTAATGAACACTGTGTTAGGGCTATAATGAGCTTTTTTTTACAGATTCTAAGTCTTCTCCCTTTGAAGGTATTTAGTTCTAAATGTGAGAAGAATATTGAGATATATTCTTAAGACATAGATACACAGCGTAAGTAACAAGAGACTAGAGGTAGCTCCACATTTAAGGACTGTTTAGGAAGCAAGTCTAATTATAAACCTAAACATAAAGCACAAGAGGATGTATAGGCGTTGTCACATCCAGCATTGGAGTGGCCTATTTATTACATGTATTTATATAGGCAATATATCAATAACCTGCTTTAGCAGATACTTTTAAAAAGTGAAATACCCTCTTCCTTCATCTGTGTTCACGAGGAATGGTTTTTTTGTTTTGGTTTGTTTTTTTTTTGTTTTTTACTATCAGCAGAGATAAGCAGACAAAAGATCAAATCAAATAGGATATTTAAATAGGTTCATTGTGTCATTGCACACCTTTTCTTTGTTTAGCTAAAAGTGTAATGTAGCCAGAACTGCTATTCTCAATTTCTTTTGTATGCTGAAATCATCTTCAAAATGCTGCATAGTAATAAGATTAAGTAGGATTAGATGTATTATGAAATACGGATAGGCCTTTATTACAACTTTGCCTCTATATATTCATATCCACTGGTATAAAACGATTTCATTCTTTGCACATTTGTTTCATTAGCTGATGACCTCAGTGCCAATGAACAACTTATAGGTCCCCATGCATCAGGAGTTAACTCAATACTACCAAAGGAGCATGGGAGCCCATTCTTTTATCTGCCGATCATAAAACACAGTGATGATGAGGTAAATTGTTAGCAAGCCTCCTTTTTGACAACTGCAGCTTGTGTAATGCTTTCTTCTTATGTTTTATTTCCTACTTCTATGTATTTAATCATTATTATTATTATTATTACCTTTTTGTCTTAGAAGTACCATCTGTATCTAGTGCTGCCTTTATTTTCTGGCCTATTTATTTAGAATTTAAGAGGATATGACTTGTTAGCTCTTTTGCCTTAATTCAGAGATGACAAGTCTTAACTCTTGGCGAAGAATAATTCGACTGCCTGACTCAAAATGTCTTCTCCTGCTTTCCTCACCCCTTCATCATTCCTCTTGCAGGCTCTTAACTCTTCAGATAAAATGACTTGTTTTATTGTGTGCATTAGGCAAACCTTAATACTTAAATAAAAATTCTTTCATTTGTAGTACAGAATTACTGTTTTTTAAATATATTATTTGGGAATTGTTGGAAATTAATGGTTCTGAATCCATTTTGGAATTTCTTAACTGATTCCTTCCATGTCATGCATCTACTCAGGCCATTGTTTAAGAGACCATTTCCAAAATAAAGAGGACACCAAAGTTGGGGAGAAGGCAGAGGGAAGGAAAAAAAAAAGTTCTGCACAATGGGTGGAGGTTTATTCTGTCTGGGCTGTTAACCTAATCCAACATAGATGGAAGATTTTACATTGAAATTAATATACTTCTAATATAGTAGCAGGAGGATTTGTATTTCTTCATCCAGTCTTTCTCTGCTTTCCTTTCTGTCTCCTGCCATGTGAAAACTTCCTTTTGGGGCAAGGTTTGCACAGTGCAGGGATTGTGGTCATGATTATTTTACCCAGTATCTTAACACCTATTTTATGATTCTTCTGATAAATTCCTTACTATGAAAAGGAGGTTTGACTCCACTTCGTTCAATGATGGTGATTTTTCTCTCATTAAGGAATTTTTTTACTTCATGTTAAATCATTGCAAATGATACCTGTTGTTAGAATAATAGAATCTTTGATTTCCCTTTCCTTCTTCCACTTAATTTGTCTGCATAGGTTTCAGCCACTGCTGCCTGGGACTCTTCTGTCCATGATTCAGTGCACCTCAATAGGGTAACTCCTCAAAATGAGAGAATTTACTTAATAGTGAAGACTACTGTGCAACTCAGTCACCCTGCTGCAATGGAACTGGTGTTACGCAAAAGGATTGCAGCCAACATTTATAACAAGCAGGTAATATGTTTATATATTCTTTTATTCCTTGTTTTTTTCCATATTCTTAAATTAAAGAATGTGTTTTCTTAGCTGCTTGCTTAATTTTGTGAGTCTGGTCTCCCAGTTCTTATGAGAGAGAATTGAAAACTAGATTTTTATAGGTTGTACTGAAGCTGTGTACTGGTGTATTTCTTTGAACTGTCCATTTTTCAACTGATTGAACTTAGTAGCCTTGTATACTGACCACAATGCTGTAAAGAGTGCTAAAAATATCATAAATGCTAAAAAAAGTAATTTAATAAATTATGGTTCTAGTTGGCTTCTTAATTAGATTTTTCATTGCAACTTTTTATTTCTTAGGATGTAATAAATAATAATTATCAAAACAGTAACTGAAAATTACTTTCCTTCTAGAGTTTTACACAGAGCCTGAAAAGGAGAATATCTTTGAAAAATATATATTATGCCTGTGGAGTGACTTATGAAATAGTATCCAATATACCAAAGGTAAATCATACCATACTTCTCTGGCAAATTCACAGAAGCCAACAGAATTGACCTATTGCAGTGGTGATACTGATTAGAAAGTAAATGTCCTGCTTTGCTGGTATGAGGCAGGTTGCCATAGTGGATATACTGAAGTTCAGTGTGAGATCGTGTTTATCTTTAAACAATTGAAAACTGTGGGGATTTTATTTTCTCTTCTACTGTGTTTAACTGAGTTTTTGTAGTAGAGTTATTCTTGAAAGCCTATTAGTGTCTACAGGGAAAATATAGAGGGTACTCAGAGGAATGCTCAGGTTTGTGAAAACAGAATAGCTGGGAATCTGAGTTCACAGCAATATAAATTACTTTTTATAGAAAAAAAGCTTGTACAAGTTGTAAATGTACTATAAAATTTATTTTAAAAGTAAACAAACTGGACAAATGAAAACATAAATAGTCTTGAAAGCCTGTAATTGTCACTTTGTTGCACTACTTAAATTTTAAACTCTAGGAAAATCACAGCATACTTGAAGATTTGGGAAGGAAATCACATTTCCTTGCCTAGGAAGTTGTCATTTGTTAGCCTTAACGTACACAATTTCAGGTTATGTATGCATTTTTTCTAGAAGTTCATTTACTACAGCAAATGCTCAAAACTTTTCCTAAGCTTGATGTCTTCAGCATCATTTGCATCTCTATGGAACAACCCTGGATCATTGACTGTAATTAGTTTTGCTGATTGAGTTTAAGGTGCCCAATTCAAATTAATTTCTGGATTGAACTGATGTAAAAAAGTGAGCTAAAATTGAAATTGGTTTTCCTTTTTGAAACCTTGAATGGTGTAACTTCAACTTTAGGCTACAGAAGAAATTGAGGATCGTGAGACCTTAGCACTGATGGCTGCAAGGAGTGAGAACGAGGGCACATCCGATGGTGAAACCTACATTGAGAAATACACACGTGGTGTGCTGCAAGTGGAGAACATTCTGAGCCTTGAACGGCTAAGACAGGCAAGGAAAATGCATTTCTTGCACCCTTTGCACTGGATTATGAGAACTCAAGGGGAGATGATTGATCTTTTAAAAATACTGTGTTGCTTTTTTTGTTTCAGATTTTTTTTTTTAGAGATCATTGGACAGATAAATGTAAGATGAAGTTAGTTCTGTGAAATACAGATTTCCAGTGGTGGTGGATGTAGTAACTAAAGCTGGCAATGATGTAGTACTCAGAACCTGAACAAGCAAAGGCCAAAGAATGAATTTCAGACAGAAGATTTGGTGGTTGTGTGTGCAAATTAAGATTTGTGAATGCAAGCCCTGATTGCTGCTGTTAGCTACACTGAAAAAAAGTCCCTATCCTGTTTGCTCAGTTCTCCTGGGGAGACCATGGCGTTGCTGTTAGTGTTTTGTTCTCTTTACACAGGCAGTCACTGTCAAAGAGGCTCTCTCCACCAAAGCCAGGAACATCCGCAGGAGCATCAGCACTCCGAACGTGCACAACGTAAGGACCCTTCATCGTTAGCACTGATGGGGCAGGGGCTGCTGTCTGTGTGCTGATGTAATGCTTGCACAACGAGATGTGGTAATGATTACTCTGTGCTGGGGCTAGCCAGCCTGTGGGGAAGTGGCCATGAAGTGAAACCCCCTCCCCAAAATTGTCCGTCCTAGGAGATAACAAAGTTAGCAGGAAAGAGGGAGGGTTGGTTGAAACGCCCTCCTTTTACAAGGATATCCATTTGGGAAGTAGTTCAGGATGACAAATGCCCTGATTCAGATTACTTTTACCTTCAAGTCCCTTTAACTTTTTTCATGGTATAAGGGGTAGTTTCCATTTTATTTGTTCTCTCACGCACTCATACAGCAGATACAAAGATGTGTTTATACATAATCTGGTCTGAAAAGAGAGAGCAAAACAGTTACTAGGACTAAATGATCATAGTGTTTCCTCAAGGTATTACATCTCACAAATAAAAGGCAGGCGTTTTGTCATTCTGTCTGTTGGTGTTCCTTAGGTGTCCTGTAGTCGACTGGATCTTTCTGCCTGTGATGAAGATGACAAGGTATGTCATCAAACAGCTCACATTCCCAGATTTCCCACCCCCACCAGATGCCAGATGTGTTTGAGAATTGAGAGGAAAAATAAAAGGAAAATAGAAATAGTATTTTCTTTTAATAGTATTTAAAGCAGTTGATTTACATAATATATCTTCAAAGTTATGCACCCAATACACATAATTTTGCATTAAACCTTATTGTCCTTCTCTGCTTTTCATATTAGAAATATATAAACTGATATTTAAGAAACAGAAAGAGGAAAACTTTAAATACTTCTCTGACCAGCTAGTTATCTTTTAAACAATGCATTTCTGTGTGACAGGAAAACTGTCTGAAGTCAGTAATTGACATACCTCTGGTTTTTGGGGTTTAGTTGACTCTTAAAAACACTACCTGAGTTTACCTATTGGTTTTTTTTTTTTCCACGTTTGCCTGTATCATCATGCAGATTTATGTATTTTTATCTTTTTAGGGTTGGTCTGAAAGTCACCTAGATATATCTGACTGTTGTTCCAGTTATCAAGATGTATCATGCTATGGTACTTTACCCAGGGAGTCGCCTCGCAAGAGCAAAGATGGCAGTGGTGAGATTTCATATATGTAATGACAGTGCTGGTGGATCCTTATTTACTGCCATGAAAATTAAATTCCCAGTGCTCTTTTCCTAATAAATGTGTTATCCACCTTCTACTTAAAGAGCTAACCATAGTCTGGAAATAGGGGAGAAAAGGAGAAATGCATAAGATATCCAGGAAATGGGGAAAAGAGGAGGGCAGAATGTGCTAAATATAAATCAATACTGTAGAAGTATAAAAAAGAAAAAAACCCACTCAAAACAAAACAAAAAAACCACACGCACACAAAAGAACAAAATGCAGCTGCTTTTATTTTATGATTTTGAAGATGAAGATGCTTTTTTTAAAGTGGGAAGTGTCCTAAGACAGGTGCTTTACATGATATGTGGATATTGTCTGTGCCTCCCTGTCAGTGTATCACAAGTGCCTTGTTTCCTTCAGGTCACATTGACCAGGCAGTGCAGGTAGAAATACTGCTGCAATAAAGTGGGACTGGGGGTTTATTCATTGCTTCCTTGCTTATAATTTCCTTTTTGATCATGCTGGCTGTTCTGGATGGCTGGCTTGGTTACAGGGCAGATTTGCAGTCTTGTGGCCAGAGGTCAGGTGAGACACAGGAAGCAAAGAGCTTCTCAGTTCTATTTTCAAGGACACTTCCCACTGCTTTTATGACCAAGATGAAAAGGAGAAATGTTGGAGCCTCAGAATGGAAGGGGAGGATACTGCTGTTCTCTGCTTTCCTTCTGTTTCCAGATTTCTCTGAGGATCTCACTGAGCTCTGCATTATTTCATGCCTAGGCCAGTGGTTAAATACTTAAATATTGACATTTTTCTGTTGCCAGCAACTTTGTCAATTGACAACTTCAGCAACTTCAGTTGTTTTGAAATATGATCTTGCAGTCAGGATATGAAGAACTGAAATACACTATTTTTGCTTTTTTACCTAGGTGTCGTAGCAGAGAATTCCCATGCTTTAATGGCCAGCCCTTTTAAAGCATTTTCTCCCCAGCCACCAAAGTTTTTCAAGCCCTTAATGCCAGTGAAAGAGGAACATAAAAGGAAGACCCCACTTGAAAGTCGACCTCTACTTAGTCAAGAGGTAATCTTTGAAAACCACCTGCTTTTTTAAAGGAGATGGAGTGATTTTGTGTACTTGGCAAATAATTTGCATCTATTGCAACAGAATTTTGTAATTCTCTGGTAAAAGTATTCAGGTCACTCTTTATATCTGATGGAGTTTTGTTTTTTGGAGTTTTGGTTTTTACCTGAATACAAGGTTTGTGGATTTTGGGGTTTTTTTACTTCTTGGTATGCAGTCTTCGTTACAGGATACTTTTATTTTAAAGTAGCAGTAGCTGCTTTACTACCTTTACACCTTCTTCTTTTTATTCTTCAGTAATATGTTGGTGTGGTTTTTTTAATAGATGAAACGTAATTCTGTGAAACTATTCTGGGATGGTTATAGTTCTGGCCTTTATTCCTCACCCTCAAACTCTGGGAGGAGTGCATGAGTTCCCCTACCCATTAATTTGAATTTTGATGTCTGTATGGACAGCATGGTTGTTTCACCTTCATCACATCTTCACACCTTTCTAACTTGGCCCCCAGTTAGCACTGTGGTCAGAGCTGTGGTTTGTGTGATGTGTTGTGTGTCTCAACCTTTGCAGAGCATGCCTCCATCTCAGGTGCACTGTGCTGGCTGTGCTGTGCCTGCAGGAAGCAGGGCCAGCAGCATGCCTGAGGAGAAGATTGTAAGTTTTGCACCAGTTTCTGTCTCGAGGCCTGGTGGTGGGCTTGAGGCACTCACGCTACTCCAGCAGGAAAAAGAAGTTGTGAGGTGGAAATAACCACTTGTGACTGATTGTAGGGTATGGTTGTAACAGTTGCTTGCCTGGCTTGCAAACGCATTCTGTCATTGGAACTAACTCTACTGGGGTTTGGTGTTCTGTTTTTGTTTTGTTTTGGGTTTTAATGTTTATATGTCATATGTCTGTTGGGGTGGGGGGAGAGGGGAGGCTGTAGTATTTACAGGGCACAAATGATCAAGTAAAGGATGGGCTAGTGAGCCATGCTGTTACCACTCTAATATACCTTGTATGTTACCTAGATTTTGTGACTATACCCCAGAGTAAATGGAATGATCCCATTTGGTGTAAGTAACCATGCATTTAGGTGTGGGTACACTATAAAAGCTTATAATTGCCTGACATGGAAATAATATGACTAAGATTGCCGCTCTTAATTAACCTGCAGCCTGTCTTCATCATAATTCAGGTGGAAATTGAGGTGGAGGGCTTTTGTTTTAATCTTCACTTGCTAAATCCTTTTCTCACTGCTGCTTCAGCAAAAGGTGTATCATCATTTCTGCTGTATGATGGTTTTGGTTTTGGGGCTGTGGAACATGGCTGCAAATACTTGCTTTAATCAGAGCTTTAGATTTAAAATTCAGAGCCTTCAAATTATTTCCTGTAAGTCCTATGGGACACTTTTCCACAAAATGCTAGTGATGGGTTCTTCAATTCCTAACGTATAGCCAATCCATTAAAAAAACCTGTTCTGGATTTCTAATGCTGTTTTGTCAGTTGTTAGACCAAAGTATCCTGAGTGTTCTGGTGTATATATTTGAAGCTTGGCTACTGGGTTTGTGTGGCAGCTGTTTTATTCTTGATCATGTTAATTTTCCATAAGGTAGCTAACGTGCTGACTCGCGCTGAGTCACTGATACAAATAGCATGAAGGTATTTGGAAGAAAAAAATCTTCTAGTGGGTTGAAAAAACATCCCTTGGAAAATAAATTGTTACAAAACTTTCCATAGCAATTTGAGGGCAGTTTTAATCCCTTGAGTGAAAACAAAGTCCCACCCCATGCATGCCCTGAATTAACCCAGGCACTTGCCTGTGCTGCTTTCCACAGATACACAGAAGCTTTCAGAGCTAGGAAAGGACAACATCCTGACACCAGGCTTTGCCAACTAGAAGGGAACTTATTCACTGAACGCTGTAAACCTGCTGTAGCCAACAGGACCATAGAAAGAGGTGTTCTTTCAGTTCTCAGCTGCTTGACTCGTACTGACTTCTCCCTTGTATCAACACAGCTTTTTGTTTGGTTGCATAGGAAGTCAGATCAAGGGAACTGATCCACCCAGCTGATGGCTTGACTAACATCAGGAGGTTTTTATTTGGATTTAGTCCTCTGTCTGATGACTTTTTAGACCCTTGAGGATCCTGGGAGAGACAGGCAAGATATAGCAGCTGCTAGTGGGGAGGAGGTTGACAAAGCTACTTTTTGTAGCCCAGATGGCCTAGGGTGTTGTGTTTAGCAAGTGATGCTTCTGGGGGTTTTATTGCTTTAGGAAAGAAACCTTTATAGGTTGTAGGCTTCCCAGGCTACCACATTTTTTAGAGCTGCAGTCCTATATTTTAACTAGGCTGAAGTATTCCAATATTCAAAACACATCTGCCAAAGGAAGAAAAAGCAGTTAACAAAAAAAAAAATAATTATTCAGTTAGCCTGAAATAGAACATTCAACCTGAAATTTCAGAGATACTTACACATGCTTGATATTGCAACTATATCAAAACAGCATGATATAGGGGCATGTTCTATATAATATAGGAACACAGTGACTTAAGGTCAGATTAAATGTTTTCATATTAAGTGTATTTAAATATTGCCAGTAATTAACATGTTTAAGGGAGAGTTTGCTAAGAGGAAACCCTTCTAGCGGGCAATAAAAATTGAGGCACCTGTGGTGCAACCACTAGATAAGTATTACTGATTTTTAAATTAGTAAAATGGGAACGAACTTGTTGAGGTTACTTGAGAGGTGTAATTTAGGGATTTGAAAATGCAGATGCAAAGCAGGTGTAGGGAAGCTACTCTGTGCTCTTGCTTATTTTGCTTGTTTACTGCTAGAACTTGAAGTATAGTCTTGTCTCATTAGTTCTTGCTGTCGTGGTCTTTCTGTTACCAGTTCTTAAATCTGCTTTTCATTATAGTCATTGTGTTACATCACAGGGAAGTTGCTGAAGTTTCTTGACCAGTTTTTCAAAGATTTTATCTTTATTTATACCAACAGCCTGAGCTGTACGAGGCACCTTCTTTTTTTTTTCCCCATCTCACATCCACAGAAATTTGAAAAACTCTTTGTTTCTGGAATTTCCCAATCAGGAAACTTAAGATCTGAAAGGAAATAAGTCTTGTCCCCACCAGGGGCATCTTTTTTTTTGTCACAAGGTGATGTCTCTTCACCTATTCACAGCATTCTTCATAGCCCATGTTCTAGTAAGAAGACTGGTTCTCTGTAGCTTAACTTTTGTACTTACGATGACAGATAATCCTGAAATGGCACTGATGACTGATCCTGTGGTTACTTGTTTGGCCTTTCCTAATCACTCACCAATGTCTGTATGTCTGTAGAGCCATTCCTCAGTTACAGCCTCTTATCCAGTCATCTTAAGAGGCCATTCTGCATGAGTAATACTGAATTATATTTCCTATGAGTTTGCTATGAGTTTGAACTTGGTAAGAATGGACATGAGACCTTGTTATAGATAAGGGCCGTTTGACAAATGGGGAGAGGCTGGAATATCTGGAGCTGTTCAGCCTATAGGAGACCAGTCACAGGGGCATCTTATCAATACATAAAAACACCTGATAGGCCAAGGCAGACTCTTCTCAGCAGTGTCCAGTGACAGGACATGAGGCAAATCAAAACACATGAGATTCCATCTGACCACAAGATGGAACAAGACAGCACTTTGTCTACTGTGAGGGGGGTCAAACACTGGAATGAGTTGTGCAGGAAGGTTGTAGAGGTCTCAAAACCCACTCAATTGGACACTGTCTTGGACAACCTGCTCTGGCTGACCCAGCTTGAGCAGAGGGAGATTGGGCTAATTGACCTCAAGAGGTGCCTTCCAATCCAGACAATTCTGTGATATTCTGACATGGGCAAACTGAGCAAATCTGTTTCCTGTCTGGGCATTGGAAGTTTAGTTATACAAAGTTATTTGAGCAGTCTTGGCTACTTTAAAGTGCAGAAACATTTTCAAGAGAATGTTTAAACTGATGTGTTGGTACTCTGTGGTCATCTAGTTAACTGTTCTGCTTTTCCTTTTACATTGGTGAACGGCAGTTTTCATTTTTCCTAAATACAATTATTTCTAGTAGAAATTTCCTGTAAACTAACCATTTTTACTGTATATATATATACCTATGTGTATATACATATACCTATGTTTATACCTGCATATATATGTGTAAATGAAGATATATATGTATATGAAGAAGGATGTACTTAAAAAAAATCCATGTGGAGCCCTGCTTGCAGTATTTTATCTTGGGGGAGCAGCCCTACCATATTGCCAGAGTCTTTCTCAGATTCATCTTTACAGACTTAAGTCCTCAGCTTCAGATGAGCTCTGTGAAAGCTACATCTGTGGTCTGGTCATGGTGCATCCCTACACATCACCAAGGGGAAATTCAGGGAGGGACCTCCATATTTTGCTAGGGTGATTAGTGTCACTTATTTCCCTCCAAACACGTACATCTGCAATAAAAATGCTTCCTTGAAAATTTGCTGTAATATTTGATCTTTTTGCTTGTATATTCAAACATCCTGAACATGTTCAGATGTGATAGCCAGGGGTAAGCAAAATTATTTACCCTTACTGATATCAGATTAATAGAAAATCACACTGTGCAAAGTTTTTAATAATCCCAAAATTTTCAATAACCTGTGTTGCAGCAGGGACTCTGTAAGGCCTTTACCATTCATATTTATGTTTATTTTATTAGGTAGTGAATTAACCCTATAAAATACCTTCAGTAGTTTTAATTAGCCTAAATCATGGGAAAAAATGTTTGTGGATGAAAATATGTAACTTTCCTTTTATTACTTTATATTTTCTGATCTATTTAGAATTTATTTTCTAAAAATTGAATAGCTCAGTGTAGATAGATACGTTCCCAGCAGCTCTTTTCAATGGTGTCTTCCATTCTTCAGAATAAAGAATATTAAAGATACATTTTTCTCCATGCTTAGAAAGGAAAAAACCAAGGATGGTTAGTTTATTTTAGAAACCTCACTGTCACAGGTTCCTAACCCTAATTCCTCTTCTCATTTGCAGGACTCTGAGGAGGAAGACAGTGAGTTGGAGGTCATTAATAAGAAACTGATAAGTCCACAAAGTTTTCAAAATTTCCGGCCTTACGTACCGGAGGAGTTTGCTGACTTCAGTATTTACAATGCTAGCCTGGAGAACAGGGAGTGGTTTTCCTCTAAATCGGACTTCATGAGCTCACGTCTTCTTGAGAAAGAGGTGTCCCGCAGCCCCACCACTAGCAGCATCACTAGTGGCTACTTTTCCCACAGTGCCTCTAACGCCACCCTGTCTGACATGCTTGTTCCCTGTAGTGATAGCACAGACCAGCTAGCCAGTCACTCCAAGGAGCTGGACTCTAGTGATCCCTCAGGATCTTCCCTTGCACATGATTTAAGATCTTCTTTGAACAAGGAATGTCGAGAATCAGAAAAGGAGTTAGCGAGAGAGAAGTTAGCTGTGGTACCACCGAAAGAAAACAGTGCCTTAACAGAGCAAGTACCACTGTCATTCAGTGCCACTGACAGAGACTCTCAGCAGGTACCCAGAGCTGGATCCCTCTCAGCTCTAAATTCCTTGGATGGCAAAAACACCATCGAATTTTCAGCACGCGAGGTGACAGTTGAGCACGTGACGGACGTTCTGGAAGATCACTCCTTTACTGAGTTCATGGGTGTTGAAGATGGGAAGGACTTTGACCATTCAACAGCTCCACAGTCATGTTCCCTTCTGTCCTCTAATGGAACGAGCACCTCGGAGTCACCCCGAGGCCCTGGCAAGGGGCAGAGCCCGTGCACGGGCCAGCAGAGCTCTGCTGCAGCAGCAGCAGGTGACAACTGGCTTGCGGATGCTGTGGAAAGCCCTTTTTGTTCTGGACTGGTGAAACACACTTCAGACCCTGAGACTTATCCCGATGCTTCCATGGACGATTTTATTACGAAGGACCACTTGGATGGTTCTGATTGTGAAGAAGGTGCTTCTGCAGATCAAGCCCACATCTTGCCGAGCTGGGTGGCCGTGGGTGAGCAAGTCTGTGTTGGAAGTAATAAGATGGGCACAGTGAGATACGTTGGAACTGTGGATTTTTCAGCTGGAATCTGGGTTGGAGTTGAACTCAATGTTCAGCTGGGTAAGACTAAGTGTGTTCTGGGTTATCTATGCAGCTTGTGTGACCAATTTTTAAAGTCACAGTACAGTCATTCCTTCCAGTTCAGTCCTGGGAAGTACCTCCAGGTTCATGAAGCTTGGTATCTAATTCACCCAATTCTCGGCCTTCTGGTTATAGGGATGCTCTGATCCATTTTTAACTGTCTGAAAGCCCTGCTTTTGCATGTTGTGGTAATTCCCCATTGGTACCCATCTGTTTTTACAGATCAGAGAAACAAGCAAAGCCTAAAATGGGCAGATTTTTTTTTTAAAATCAGTGTGCACACATTCATTAACAGTACTAACAGTGTGCATCACTTGTCAGATAGGTTTGCTGTCAGTGACTTTTAGAGATGTATTGTTGTTTTCCACTGGGGAAAGATGAATTCCAGAGCACAGGTTTTCTGTTACTTCATTTCAGAGGGGTCAGAAAAAGTCAGTGCTCTGCAAGTGTTAAGAAACTTCTATAGAAATGCTTCAGGTAATTTAAAATGATGTTTTTAGTAGTTTAATAGGTAACATCACTTATGCCTAAAGTTTGTCTCCAGTGAAATTTGAAGCTTTGCAAGCAATTGGTTTTGAGGACAGTTTATTTTGCAAAATGAACACATGCTTGGCTTTTTAAACTGTTAGTTAACAAAGCAGTATTTTAGAAAATAATCTTCTTGGTCACATATTAAGCCCTCCTTTCCAAGTTTTGTTCTCCCTAGTGTACGGCGAGCATCTGGCTCTGTCACTCAGCAGGAACAATCTTGACTATTTGACAGATAACCAAAGCTATTCACACTTCAGCGCCTCAATTGTGTGTGCTAATGGTAGCACTAGCATTTAATCCTGTGCGTTTCTTTCCTTTGAAGGGAAGCACGATGGAATTGTGAAAGGCAGAGAGTACTTCCACTGCAAACCCCGACATGGTGTTTTCGTTCGTCCCGGGCGCCTCAGCAAAGCACCAGCTCCCGCAAGGAAATGGAGTAGCACTTCCCGGTCTCAGGCATCTTCCTCTTCAGAGAAACGGAAGAGTTCTGTGCTTCAAGGCTCATCAGCCACTCCCAAGACAGGAGGCGATGTCCTCTGCCATTCAGGAGATGCAGCGGCTTCTGCTTTTTCTAGGAAACAGGAAAACAGGAAATCTTGGATTAACTAAACCGCAGTATTTTTGCACTTACTACACGCATCACTGTGTAGAAAACTTTACAGATTTTTGAAGCTATTGTACATTTTAACCTGTCCATATGGAATGTGTATTCTCTAGAGTCCTTGACTTAATTCTCTAATTTTTTATAAATAATATATATATTATATATATATGAATGTGTATCTATAGTTTGTCTGCCAGTGGGCAGATACGGCTGCACACTAAAACACAGTTAAAGCTGATTGTAGATAACTGAGGTACTGGACTATTTGTTACGCAACAACTTGGGAGATATATTTTAAACAACAAAAGATATTTTATTGAGGAAAAACCAGGATGCGAATCCATATTTGGAAAAAAAACCCAACCGCTGTTCTTAATTACCAAAGAACTTGTTTTAGACTGACATATTTGCTGTTTATATCTTTCTATTGTAAATGTTTTAACTGATAACTTGGTGCCATGTTCCTTTCAGTCACTGGGCACCGTGCAGCCTTCCGTGTTTAAGCACACTGAAATATCCAACTGCTTCATATGTTTTGTCTTCCTTGAGGCCTGCCACTGTGCTGACTTGGCATTGGAATGACTGACGATGCCTGAAGCTATGAGTCTGGCATTTCACATGTTAGCAACAGCCAGCCGGGCAGTTTGACTGCAGAAACAGTATTACTGCAAGGGTGTGAGAGGACAACATTCTGGGTTTTTTAGGGGTTTTTGGGTTTTTTGGGTGCGGGGTGGGGAGAAATGGGAAATAAAGAAGCAGTAAATGGATCATGACTGCAAACTTTGCACTTGTTACTTGCTGGTTTATTATCAAGATGAAATATAACCTGCTAAAGTAATTTTAATCTGTAAAGTTTATTTTAATAATGGGAATGATGGAGGGATTTATGTCTGGTGCTCATGAATTCCTAAGAAGGTTGTTCCACATGTAGATACTGTAGATGCCTGTACAAGCGTTCTGGATATTTGTAAAGCAACATGGTAAAAAATGAGTGAAGTGAATGGCCTGCTGTATCTTTTCTTTGTTCCTTAGCAAGTGAATGATTGAGATACCTGGGACCTTACTGAAAAGCTGCTGTTCTTTCTTTGATTGTTGTGTACAGTAAGCGGACTCTCATATTTTACTATTTACTGTAAAGAACTGTAATTTATATACTGCCATACTGTATTTAATTGGTGCAGACCTGTTGTGTGTTAGAATACAGACTGTTTACTTGGGATTTAAAAAAAATGTTTTGCTTGTGTTTGGTACAATTAGGCTTCATGCTCAAAGAGGGAGCTGTTTCTAGCTGGTGCTGCTCAGATGCAAAGGACTTGGTAAAAATGCTGAAGGATAGTGATGTTGGAGTGGAAGACTAGATGGTATGAGCCCATCTTACTACTGAGCCTCAGAGGAGAATAGCAGCCCCGGTGGATACACATTCCTCACCTTCTGCTTTCCCCATCCCTCCCAGGAGAGGGAGCCGGGCCGGGGAACTCCTGCCAGAGAACAGAGTCCTGTAGGTCAAGGGGAGATGGGACAAGTTCCTGGAAGACAGACAAGAGAGGATCATTGCTAAATATATAAAGGCCCCAGCTGCTGGCAGCTGGGAAGGCAATGTGCTGGAGGAGGCAGTGAAAGGAGGGACTGTGAAGTGCAGTGCACTTACCCTTGCCATGGCTTTTGTCCCTTCTAAGATGGGATTCTTAAGTGTTAATTGATTTTGAAATGTGGAACTTTGCAGAACAGTTCATGCTTCTGGTGTCTACAGTGAGTTGCTCTCACTGCATTAATGACACTGCTGCTGGAGGAAACTAGTGTAATAGAAAAAGATTTTATGCAGAATTATTTTATTGGGCACAGATGGTTGTGGAACACTGCCAGGTATCAACATCAAACACCCTAGTGTCTTGAAGTTAAGTTTAGATGTCACTTTAATCTTTTTATAAACATTTTAGGAAATCTGCTTACACATTGGCATTAACATATTTGTCCAGGACCAGTACAAACAATTTTGAAAATGAATGTGGCCATTTTCTTATGGCACACATTCAGTAGTTACACCAGGTTAGCATCAGCCAGCATCAGCTGAGCTCTTCATTGTTTCAGACCACTGAGAATACAGAATGCACAATTGATTGCTTCAGAACCATTGGGATAATTGTGCTCTTGGAGTAGTCAATCTGTATATGCCAAAGAGACCAAAGCAAGCCAGCCTTGTGTCCTTCTGTACCCATTTCACATAACCTATGCCATTGTGAGTTCTGTTGTTGTTCTGTACTTTTGCAAACCTTGCACGTTAACATGCCCCACCCTGGGCTGATGTAAAGTTAGAAGGAGCACAGCTAACAGGTGCAACAATGTGATAGGAAGATGAAAGCTCTTTCGTTTATGTGCTCCTCAAAACTCTAGTACATAAGCGGAACCATTTTTTCCCTGCCAGCAATGTTAGACTAGGATTTTGCTGTCTTGAACTTTGGATTCAAAGTGGAAGAAAATTGTGGTGATAGTGCAACTGCAAATTGCTTTATTTTCTTTTTAATATTAACTAGCATCTAAAATACACTGCCTAATAAGCACAGTGTACAGTCTGTAGCAAGATCTCAATTTAGAAAAACCAAACACCAGTCATGATACTGAATAACATTATGCAGAGCCAATCCCTCATTCAACAAACCTGCCATACTGTTTCTTTCCCCAGTCTGCGCAGAGTTAATGGATTTTGACAACAGGGTCGTTAGAAGGCTAAGTAAGATCACGCTGGCCTTCGCCTTGTTTTCTGGGTGTATGATGTGCTGTTTTTTCAAGCACGCTTGCCCTTAAGGAGACACGGAGCGCTCAGGGAACAGCTGTGACAGCCCAGCAAGGACCAGCACAATGTTTAGTCAGCACCACTCGCTGTGTCAACATTCCCCCGCCAAAGGCTTCCTTCGAGTTTGCAGCTGGAGGCAGAGTACGAAGTGCCGGTACTCTGTAAACAATAACAAGTGCTTTGGAGCAGCGTAATGAGAAAAACGTCGGCTGCCAGCCCCTGGGAGCAGCCCCTGGCTGTTCCCTCCCCTGCCCTCGAGTGAACTCGCTCAGGTAACTCGTCCTGGGCCAACAGGAGTGGGAGACAGGAGCAGCCGCCAGGGCTGGACGGGCTGCTGGTGGACTTGAAAGAGCACGGTGGAACTTGCCCTTCAGCCTTTCCCCTCTTTGGGTACGTGTTTTGGGGGCCTCTTCATCTGCTTAGCTGGTAATTTACGGAATCCAAAGGGAAGGGGAAAAATGCGTCAAAATCTCTGACTGGAAAGGACCGTAATGATTTAAGGTTGTTGGGTAAGGGTGGAGAGGAGGCGGCTGGATGAGAGCAGGCGCTGCCTTCTTTATGCAGCAAAACATGCTAGAAACAGCTTTTCCCATAACAAAAACAAAAAAACAAAAAAACAAACAAAAAAAA
>VZRH01004151.1:62661-102109 GCA_013397555.1 Urocynchramus pylzowi | reverse complement strand
CTCTCATCTCTTCCCCTCAATGTCTGCCTTCCTCCTGGATGTTGTCCCCTAAATTTGCAGCAGCTCTGCAATTGCTTTCCGCATCTTTTGCTCCGTTGCACTGCACCTCATTTCCTTGTAGACCATTTTCTTGAGGACACTAGATTTGCCAATTTTCGGGCTTTTTTGGTTATGTTCTCAATTGCATTTCCTTTGATCATATCCCCTTCCAGAGTGTTTGCAGGCCTTTCTTTTCCCTTCCGCAAGATTTCGTTTCCTTTCCCGAAAGGAAATGAAATTTCCTTTCGGGAAAGGAAACGAAATCTTGCGATTTCAATGGGGATCGATTGGGCAAGCTGGGCTCCATGGCCTTGCACTTGATGGCATCCCTTGCCTTTTGATGGTTTTTAGTTTGGCAATAACTTTTGTTTTTTTTTCCTCCGGGATCCCTGCCATGTCTCTCATCTCTTCCCCTCAACGGTCTGCCTTCCTCCTTGACGTTTTCCCCTAATTTTGCAGCATCTCTGCAATTACTTTTGGCATCTTCTACTCCTTTGCACTGCACTTCACCTAATCCCGGTCCATTATCTTGAAGTTACTACATTTGCCAATTTTGGCTTTTTTTGGCTTTTCTTTTCTCAATTGCATTTCCTTTGATCATATCCCCTTTCCAGAGTGTTTGCAGGCCTTTCTTTTCCCTTCCGCAAGATTTCGTTTCCTTTCGGGAAAGGAATCTTGCAATTTCAATGGGGATCAATTGGGCAAGCTGGGCTCCATGGCCCTGCACTTGATGGCATCCCATGCCTTTTGATGGTGTTAAGTTTGGCAAGGACTTTTGTTTTTTTTTTCCTCCGGGATCCCTGCCATGTCTATCATCTCTTCCCCTCAGTGTTCTGTCTTCCTCCTTGACGTTTTCCCATACTTTTGCAGCATCTGTGAGGTTTCTTTTCGCTTCTTTTGCCTCTTTTGCACTGCGCCTCATTTCCTTCCGGACAATTTTCTTATATTCACTACATTTGCCAATAGTTGGGTTCTTTTGGGTTTTTTCTTAATATCATTTCCTTCGATTACTACCCCTTTCCAGAGTGTTTGTAGGTCCTTCTTTTCAGTTCCGCAAGATTTTTGGAACAGCAGTCACCACTAGGTGATAGTGTTATCTTCCTTCCATTTTTCAGGCATCCTCTCCTACGACACAAGAGTACTCCCATACACGAAGCTGCCCAGTGGTACAATTATAGCTGATTATATTCATTCAGGTCTCTTTCTTAGAGCACCGCAATGCTGCTGGTGACTCTCTGCTGCCCACAGGAGTTCTCATGCAGCTGGCTATGACGGAGGTGATGGGATCGAGTGAAGAGATGCCAAATATTCACCAGAAGATAGAACTACGTTTCTGCATCCCAGCCTCATGCCTTCCAGATTTCCTTCTAAGAACACTCCACCAGTCTGCTCTTTGCTCATCCAACCATGCGCATTCCTCATTTAGTTTTCTGGCTTGCTACTTTTTAGAGCTTTGCCCTCATTTGACTCTGGGATAGACTACATAGTCTCTTTAAGCAGTGTATCACATAAGATCTGTGAAAAACTGCCCACAAAACCAGTGCAGAAATAAAAGTCATTCTGTTCCTCCCACTGGACTAACTGGACCGTTACTGCAATTCGCAGAACCTGATCAGATGTTCCACTCCATTGTCAGTTGCATATGTCATTGCTAGCACAAGCTCAGCCCTACATCAAGCAAACTGGTGAGGTTTCCTCCTGACCTTGTCCAGTTTACCAAAGAGTCATTCCAGGGGCTGAGCCAGCTGTACATGACCACATGTACTAAAAAAAGAAAACCACAAGGTAGATGGGAACCACTTCTATCACTCAGTATCACGCACAAACTTTACATAGGCAACAGAAAAGGAATAAGAAGACAATTAAGACCTCTCATCTACTCTATGTCTTTCACCATGTTGTTACCTTTCTTATTTCCCTCACAGTTAATTTCTTATTTTCTTTTTTTTGCATAAACAGCAAACTAAGGCTACACTGAAAGTTTCAGATGCATCTGTCTATATACTAGCTGGTTGAACCTGAAAAAATACCCCAAACAAAACAAAAACCCCCTAAAAGACCTTGGTGTCTTACTTGCAGTAGAATGTTTCTCCAGCATAAAAAAAAAAAAAAAAATCCACTTCTGGTGGAGGGCAAGAGGAATGCTTTTCTCTTGAGTCAACTGATTCACAGGCAGGGTGGAGAGGGATAGAAAATGGGTCAACAACAAGCAGTCTTAGTAAGAATAGATACTGCCTCTAATTCTGCTATAAGCTTCATTCAGTATGACATGAGGGAGGAGGCATTTGGTGGAAGAGAGATCTGCCCTCCCCCTGGGCATAAAGCCACTCAGACCCTTTGCTAGGAGAAAGCAAGACGTAGGAGTTGACTATCATTGTTTCACAACATGCAGAGAATTAGGAATCAGGTAGCAATAGCATCTTGGAGTGCACCTACTGGAAACTATCATCCTTCATAGTTTTGCTTATACATCTGATAATTCTCTTTTGGATAAAAGGAAAAAAAGAGCACTTTTGAAAATACTCCCAGTCAAGTGCCCCAGATTAGCCACTTTTGAGAATGAACATAGATAGCAAGGATATCTTCCAAGAAAAAAAATTTCCCTAATATACAGTGCAAATCTTCCTCCCCGGTGTAAAGGGATTTATGATGAAAAAAAAAAATCAGCCCTGTAGTGAAGAGATTATGATGATTTAATCCCAGGCAGCTGCTGCAACTGTGAAATTATAGATGCACACTTCTGGAATGATTACCTCACTTCTTTGTCTGGCAGTACATGGAAGTTTCATTCAAACCTGTTAAATGGCTGCAGGCCTACCAGTACTTTCTAAAATGACACTTCCTCATCCCTAGAGTTTAAAAACCCTACAACCTCCCTCTCTGCTGAGAAAGCCTGAGGCAGGTGTAATGCAGTCCTAATTCTGCTTAAGGCAACATCATTGTATTCTTTGTCATGGAACACCAGCATTCATTATTCATTCACCCACTACATATGAAAGGACATGGAATTACTGCCTGTGAACCTTAACGGCATTGGGGAGCAATACAAATTTAACTCTCATTAAGCTATAAGTACCTAAAGAAGTTTTGACTTTTTCCACCGACTTACCTTCTCTCCTCAAAGTCTGCACACAAATTTGCACATCTTATCTTGCCTGTGTCCTGGAAAGGAAGAAAGATCTGATTTGAAAGACCTGATGCTCCTGAATTGCGGGCAGAAGGTCTCCATACAATATGTCTGCTCATTCTACTGACCTACCTGCCTACAGAAAAATGGCAAGGATGCTGATCTTCTAGGCTTAATGACAGTATTTAAAATCTTCCTTTGCTGCAAGTTGATCTGTCTGAGCTCTCTTGCTGCAATTGTCCTACTCATCAAGAACCCATTGTTTCATGAGATAGAAATAGTTCTTGACCATTCCTCCCTACTTACGCTGTATTTGATAACAATCTAGTTGAGGCCTGGGCTGATGAGTCACGTATATAAATAAGTTCTGCAGTCACACTTCACAGGAGACAATAAGCAGGCAGAGAAGCACAAGTGACAGGTAAAGCACCCAGAATCACCCTGTGCTACTACCAAGCAGAGTCATGTACAAGCTGCAGCATGTACAGTTCTTACAGCAGCAATCCCACATGAGTAAATGTTGTGAAGCACACAAGCAACATTCTCAGACAAGCCTGCTTAACTCCACTGCCCCCTTGTTACCATTTTAAACGTTTCCTCATGATTCTTCCAGCACAAACCTTTATTCACAGCAGATGAGCACCTTTATGGATGCAGTGCTACGAAGCACTGCAAAAGTGACTTTACAGACTGAGTGTGTGGTGAAGGCAAGTTACAGCACATAGATAAGTCACAAGCATTGACAAGAACAACATGTCACAAAGCTACCAAGTTCCATCACAGTTATACTAAAACAGGAATTGACAAGAATTACACCTATGTAATACTGATATATCACTAGCAAGGAGGTGTCTTCCTGCAATTTTGCTGGCACCTCACTTAAGGAAAGAGGGGACAGAGACTTTTTATCAAGTTAAACAACCGTCAGGTCACATCCTAGACCAGCCTTTCCTTTGAACTCCAGGTGGGCACTTCAATAGGTTTGTTCTTATACAATCTATTTTTCTGACCATAAGCATCATCCTGACAGACTCAGACCTTGCGTGCAACCAAAATGCCACATTGGCAACTTCTAAGACCACTTCAGTAGCTTCCAGTAAGCTCCTGAGGAAATGGATACCAGCCTTTTGTCCCTCTTTTCCCATATCCTCTGCTGCAACCCCTTCATTTTTGTCAGGGAGTTCAGACATACTCAGAGATACCATTTCCAAGTAAAACTCTAAATGTGCAATGCTCTAATCTGCAGTTTAATCCTAGAAAGGAAGGTTATTATTCTCAGTAATTCAACTTTAAAAGTTTTGCCCTTGCCAAAGAACTGAATGGCAGCTTCTTTCTTTCATGCAAAGGCCAATTACAGAAAGGTTTTACTTATACAATTTAAGCCTCTATGCCCCCTTTATATTTTCCATGCTGGGAATATCATTTGTTTTGATAGTTTTGTATTATGCAGTTTTTCACGGCTGGAGATTTCAAATACTGTGATTGTCCTGCCAGGAATCACACAGGGGGCTTTCCTTTAGAAATTCAGTCTCCATGATTGCCCTGCCAGGACTCATACAGCTCTGTCCTGATGTGGAATGCCCAATAATTTTACTGTGCTAAGAATTTAACTCATATGTTTACCTTGAGAGGAATACGGGAACACCAGCAGCGAACTATTTCACTCTGCCTCGTCCAAGTTGCAGGATGCGATTTCACCTCACTTTGTGGGGCTGGTACCAGTTAGCAGGTATTGAGGGACCTCTTTCTGAATAGGAACAGAACAGCTCAGAAGGGATTCACTTTGGTTTTCTAAGTCACTTTTTATGTGAAATTCTCTTACAGTCCCTCAAGCTGTAGCTCCCTTCTCAGAGCAGCCTGAGTGAAGATCCTGTGATTATGACTGAAACACATTTCTTCTGTTCCTCTGACTGTGGGTGCCCCCCCATCCTGGGATGTAAGGAGCACATCTCAAACAAGCTGGGTTGCAGAAAAGTGTACCTGTATTGAGGGCCCTCTTGCAGCAGCAGCATATCAACATACGAGTGTTTAGATACCTTGCCTGTTACGGCAGTATCATCAATTTATTGATAGCATAAATGCACAACAGGACATTTCAGTATGGGATAAGATAATTAAAGACCTTATTTCTAGTCCTTTTAAATGCAGTGCAATTTTTTGTTTCCTTTCCAACATACATGAACAAGTGATAACACTCTCCTGTTTAAACAGCAGTATTTTCAAAATTCTTTCAGTAGTAGTCTCTTATGCAGGTTTTCTCATCTTTCGTGCAGATCCAGCCATCCTCAAGAGTTTTCCAGTTCTGAGTGAGTAATGTATTCTTTTATGCTAGTCTATATCAATAAAGACTTTTGCTTTCAAGACACACTTCAGTGTTTCCAGCACAGAAAGTTTAAGGTTTCCTGTAGAAATCTTTAAACATGTAACCTCAGAGAAAAACACCTGGGCTAAGAAGTTTCAAATCTCTCACCTACACAATTTCATTTGCATTTTATTAAAAAAAATCCAATTAAATGACATCAAGGTTACTTTGAGATATCATACAATCCATTAGAAACTGGAAGCAGGTAATGTAATCTTCTTTAGTAGAGGTATGCATTTCACAAAATGCCTCCTAGCTTCCCTTCAACCCAGATCATTTTATTCAGTGATGAAACAATATCTGATGGACATCTAGAAACGCCACTTCAGTCCCAATTAATCAAGCCTTGCTCCAAAGCAATGAACTCTGTGTCATTCAGAGGGGCATGGCCCCCAGAATGCCAGGAGGTGGAGAGGGAGAATCCTTCAGGGCAGCAAAAAGGCACTCCTCCGAGGTAACATCGGAATGCCGATATCCTTCATGTTTGAGGCTGGTGCCACTGCACTGCCTCAACCCCTGGGCCCATGGCAACCTTCACAGGCACACAGCCCACGGTGCTGCTGTTTGTGCACATATTACAAGGTTCTGGAACTCAGGTAATGCTGTTCAAAGACCTTCAATTTCAAGATTATACATCAGCAGATCCAGGATGTGCCTGCTATTATCTGTAATAGGAACACACGTGCTTGCCTGCAGCACTGAACATTCACCTCTTTCAATTATTTGTCAAATTACAAGAACATAGCTCATCACTAAGCTTAATGGTTTAAAGGGACAATTTGTGTTTCTTTTCAAGTAGTAAATTTCCTAGCATCATGCTGTCCAGCTTCTTCTATACGGACCTGAGTGGTAACCTCTCCTACTTCATGGATGTGTGTTGCCTTGCATATTCATTTCTGATCCCAGAGGGACTCTACATGTAGAATTATGAGCACAGGTTTATTTAGACTCCAAATAAAATTAAGCTGTTTTGAAAACTTTACCAAAGCTCACACCATTCTTCATTGAAGACTTACATTTGAACTCCCCAGCTTTCAATTTCCTCTCATCTGTGCTGTGTCTTTTAGATTCTATGGCAAACACTGCCTTCAAGAGTTTTTGCACCTAAATCACCTTGTTCAACACTGGCTCCCCACGTCTCCCAACATCTCTGAGCTATCACTAAACTACAGTAGGGAAGCAAAGAAGCAGCAGATTAACACTCTCACTTTTCCAAATCTTACTTTGCAACAATCCCAAGCAACACAGGGTACATGGTCTGCCCTTAGACAAAGAGGAACAATTGGAAAAAAGATACATCATTATTTCTAAGTTTATTGTGAATAAGATAGTTAAGCAGCACAACAACCAAATGACCCCATGAGGTATATACTCAGCCAGAATTATCAGCAAGTATTAAGTTTTTCAAATAAGGCTATTTATCTCAAAAGGTCTTGATATCAGGATTAGCTCATCTCATGGAAAACACCGTAGATACACTTTAGAAATTATAACTTTTGTATATTGCTGGCACCTAATAATAAACAGAAGTACTGCAGTAATATTGCAAATGCATAAGTGCCAGCACTTTTGAGAAAGTGGATTAAAAAAACACATAACCTTCTGTCTGAGTCAGCTCTCTCATTTTCAGAGGAAGTTTTCTTAACATTAGCCCTATGAGAAGTCAAATTCACTGCCTTCATAACACAGACAGAGCAAAGCTCCTCTTTTTATCTGCCTGAAGGCACAAGAACTTTCCTAGGGGCATAAGTTACGTGACAGCTGGGTTCTTTCATCACAAGATCATCAGTTGAAAACTTCATCATTAGCCTTTTATGCTTCTTCAGTTCCCTTCCTTTCACAAGGCAAAGTGCATGAATTTTTTTAAACCTCATAATGGTTTATTTTCTGCTGCTATAATTGCAACCTCTTGCATATCTTCCAATCTGTTCTTTAACCGTAAGTATGTTTTACATACTCACTTGCTGAAGATCAACATTGCCTCTTCAACCTCAGATCTGTCAGTCTTTTCTAAGACATTGTTTTATTTAATGCTGTGCTGGGGGGAAACCCATTCATTGCTCATTTCCCTGTCTGCTCCAGTGCCTAGGGCTCTTCGCCCAGTGCTCACCTCTCTACTTCTAGCACAGGGAGTTGTGCCCCAATTAAAAGGAATTAACATAGGTCCAGATTAATTGCACTCAGGTTGGCAGTTTTTTCATCACCTTTATCAGAGAGACAGATGAGAGTGCAGAAATGCTCTGGCACTGAGAACATCATCTCCTTTGTCCTTGCTATACACTCTGGTGCAGTGCTCAGAAACTATGACAATGTGATAGCATTTAATGTGGTTTTCAATCCTGCTGTTTTACCTGGTCATATTTGCCATAACACAGACTATTGAGGTTTCTGCTGTTTCTCTTTTCTGCCTTTAGACCCTTACCCTGGACTATTTGGAATTCTCTGCAATTCACATTTTATGAAAAAGCTGTCTCCACTTTACACTAATTTACTCTTCTGCAGAGTTAATAACAATGGTAACTGCTAGTTCTTGGTCTTTCCACAGATGATTTGAGTAGGTGGTCCCAAAACGCTGCCAGGATCTAATTTCTTTCCATGGCTCAGGTAACCCAGGTATTTTTTAATACACAGATTTGGTTCAATATGCATAATCAGCCAACTAAAACAACCTTCATAATTTGAAAAGGCTTTTAATATGATATTAATGCTATTTATTCACAGCAAGTAGCATCTGGCCCAGGGGACTGAAGGTTCCCTTGTATGACTTCAGAGATAGGGAGGCAAGAAGGATTTTTACTGCAAAATTCAAATGTCAGTATAAGCGTCTAGCAAGCCTCTAAATGTAGAATTTCTCTGCCTTAAACCTAAAGTTTTACAGCTCTCCACAACTATTTTCTTCTCTCCAGATACTGGCAAAACTTGTGTCCCTGTTTAGTAGATTTTCTAGAACAATTAAGGTCTTGTAATTAAACTCACTGGGCCATGATTCCCATGTCCCCTTTTTCTTTCCTGGAAGTATATTTGTACTTTTGAAACATCACCTGTCCTGTATGAGTTCTCCAAATTAACTGAAAATGGATCCAATTAACCAGTTCACTGAGCACACCACGTTAAATTCATCTGTCTGCTGATTTGAATATGTTCAGATTCTCCAGAAATTCTTTAACAACCATTTCCCTGATCTGCGACTTGCCCTTTTTTCCTGTCAGCTTTATCAAACCTCCTGCTGTGTTCATTACTAAAGTGAACACTGAGGCAAAAACAACAGTTAAGCTCTGCAACCCTCAGAAGCTTCTCCCAAAGGACGAACTGGACACGCACTTTCATCAGCCCTAAAATTAATGCATTCATTCTGCACTATCCTCCACAAATAGTAGATGAGGAATAAACACGACTGCTCTGTACAACCCATCATTTTGGTTTAGTTGAATTACCAGCTTTCAAATTCTGGTTTGCCACTATAGTGACCCTTCCATGAAATAGGAAGTACCTCATAAGGCTGCTACTGGTGAGCTGACACATAGGCCTGTTCATTGTATGAAGTCCTCAGAGGGTTTCTTGGAGCTATTAATGTGATTAAGTCTGGACCAGTGCTTAAATATAGCTGAGATCTGTATCTTTTTCAGTTTCCTTTTTATGCACTATTTCCCAGTTTATACCTTTTCTTAGTCCAAAGGACTGATGGACCATGATTATGCTCAAATGTAAAAAAACCCTATCAATTTACTAAAATGTTTCACTCTTGTGATCTTATCAGCATTTTCTCACATAAGAATGTCTTACAAACTTATTCCAAAGATAAATATATCAGAATACAAGCAGAGTCATAATCTTAGTAAAGCACTGTAGATCAAAAGAATAGCACTATCCTGTCCAACAAGCAATCTCATCAAAATTCTGTCAAACCATTTTGATAAAGGAGAAAAAAGTACATGAAGTATATCAAAGTGTGAGTACATTTGTATTTCAAATGACAGCACATGTCCTGAACAGTATAAGCAGGAGTACTGCAGTAAGAAATATGTTTGTTATGCTTACAAAAAACCTCCTCCTACTGCTTACTAAAAGCTGGACATCACAGGAACCAAGAGCCCTGTGTCTGAAATCGCTTCTCCTTTAACAGGAAAATTTTGCCAATAATTCTTTGAGAATTCAAATACATTTATAGCCATGCAATCACAAATTAGATAGTCCAAAACTGATGGTTATTAAATGAACAAGATATTGCTGCAGTAAATAGAGGAAGGACTATATGTCATAAGCACCAGCAAAGTATTTGAGCCATACGCCCCTTACTCTGAAAAGCTTAATCCTTGCAGACAAGTGAACAGGAATAGAAATGCCAACGAAAAAAAGTCACATGAAATACTGACAAACTTTTGGCTTGAGTAGTTTTTAGAAATGTCTGGGAAACTATATAAATTGTACTTCTCTAACTTTTTTCTTCTCACAATACCTACATTGCACTACCATCTTTTTCCTCTGTTTTTGGAAGTCGCAGCTACACGGAAAGCAACAGCTAAAGATTACTAAACTGACCAAAAGTAAACTGTCATATTTGAATTTAGAAATTAAGAAGATGATGTTTCCTCACATTGTTCCTCTAAAGCACATGCTTCAGCACAAACTACTGGTTTTGTAGCTATTCACCTCATGACACAATAGATGCATCTACTCAGTTTGCATTTCAGTACTACAATGTTAAGATTGGTCTCCTTGGAGAAAATCCTATCAATAGGAAACCCCTACCAACTGCAGCAGAGAAGAGTTTATTTCTTGTAGTACAGAAGTATCAACTTCCCTATAATGCCAGATTCCATTTTCATGCAACACATTGTTCCAGCTTTACAATTTATTAACAACTAAGTACTCAAATTCCCATTTCTCTAACCAACAGCCAAGTTACAGAACACAGTTACATTTCATTAATATGGCACAATATTTAACAAAAAAATATTTTCACTTCAATGTTTATTCTTACTCAGCATGTGTGTGCTTATATCTTTTCTAGCACAGGATTGTACTTAATTTGGATGGGCAGAGGGAGGGAAGGAGGTATGTAATGGTGTTCATTGAAAAACAATAAATATCTATTAAATGAATCCCCTACTTTATATGCATATTTAGAAACAACTGTTTAAAGTACTAGTTAGATCGTCATTACTCTTAATGGTCTTTGCTTATGCTTATTATTTCCTGCATATTAGCCCCCACAGTTTGTCATTATCAAGACACCATTTTACTATATTAATAAGGGACATGAAATTCCCCTTCCTCATAACACAGAGCTCTATTTTCCCCTTCATGTATTAGTTAACTAAGCACTCTGTTAACCAGCTGCTAATCTCCTGTGACAGCGTGGCAGTATCCCACGAGCTGGAGAGGTGTGCATACAGTATGACTAATTACACTACAGTGCTAATGTGGTGGAGGGAGTGTAAACAGACTTCAGAAGCTGAGCACCCTCTGAAGCTGATGTGCTGCGATTCCTAGAGCCCTGCTGTACAAAACACTAAGTACACACAGGGCATCAGGCAGACATCAGGTAATCTCTTCGTCCATACAGACACTTATATGAATTTGTGATTGGGAAATTGTGGTTGCTGCAGTCAGAGCAGCAGCAGTCACACACAGAAATTGCAGAAAGCTACAGTGACTTGCATATTCTCAGAGATCATCTTTCTAAACTCTCTGGACAGTTTTCCTAGATCAAGAGTTTCATTACAAAGGACAACTGTGCCAGCCCTAACTGGCACTGCCTCTGAATGAGCACAGATAAATACTCTCGGGAAAAGGGAGAGTTGCTTATAATCTCCCATGATTCATGGGTGCTTTACCAGCTGGCAGCAATGGAATAGCATGTATGCACTGCAAACCCAGATCTTTAGTATTCACTGAGGTGAAAACAAAGGAATCAGCCATGGATTTCTGACTCCCTGCATCTAAAAGTTAAATATATTTCATAGCAGCTGTGCTAACATACTGAGAGCAGCCACAGCTTCCATCACTGCACTTGATCATGATCAGTCCTTCAGATGCAATAACTGAGAGGTTTAATTGTTAAGAGCAATGGCTACCAAAGGGCTTTAGGTTGTGGCTTGGTTTATCTGTATAACAAATAAAGGTTAAAGCACATGGGAGAAGTGCAACAAGTAGATCTCTGTATTTTTATACTAAAAACTATTGTTGGAGATAACAGCCACTCTCTACCAACCCAGACACAGGCCCTGAAACACTGAAAGGAGAGCTACATTTCTTCTTAAACTCTGCTTTTGGGCTCAGTGGAGGGGAAAAAAATCCATCACACACATCTAAACATACCATTACAGAACATCAATATTCAAATCCCCATAGGACAGATTCAGACTCAGTTCAGTCCCATCCAGGGTAGAAACTCTAATTACTGGGGAATAAAAACTAACCAAAAAAGACACAGATTTGATAGGGCAGATCTTTTTGTACCACTTGACAGAAAAACACTTAAAGCAAAGGAAGTAATTTTTACATGGTACATAAATTAGCCTGTTTTCAAGAAAGAATACAGTAAGCTTTATTCTTCAATTATGCTCTTGGACAAGGTCAATCTCCAAGGAATATTTAGACAAGGATCTCTGGTAGAAAGACATCATACTGTAAGGGTAGAAAATTAATTAGGATTCTCATTGCTACATTGCTAAATGACACAGGATAAGAATGGGAATTGTAATATACTTGACCATATAGCAGTCTTGCAAAACAACCACAGAATGTTTTTAATTACTAGTTAATTAAGAATAAAGTTTAAAAAATTTACAACAAAAGAAACTGCTACTTTATGCTATTCACATATGAGAGCCTGACCATTAACCCACAGAAATTGGAACTATGTCAAAAATTGTAGTATAAACAAAGATAATGTAAGGCACTCACAAAATTATAAGTAGACCCCAAAATACAACTACATTAGCTTCAAACTCCTGAGACTATTCAACCTGCACAACTTGGGATATTTTTCATGGTGTGATAACAGAAAGACTTAGAGGTTGAGTTTTTAAGTTGAGTTTTTACACCAGAAAGACTTAGAAGTTGAGTTTTTAAGTTTCCACTACGAGAAATACTGTTGATGAATCAAGTTGCAGATCCCCTGGCCTTCCCCATGAATTTTTTACATCACCCTCATGGGACAAGACTCTGGCCTTGTGGTTACATTAGAGCTCCTGTAATGATCAAATTTGCATCGCCAGTGGCCATTTCACTGGCTTCTACTTTGACACTTTCAAAGAGCTGACCAGGCACATGACTGCCAAGTGCCAGCAGCCCTGCTGAGCTTCAGCAGCAGCCACACAACACTATGAGCACTTACCCAGCACAACCCCAAGTATTGCTCCTGCAGCTGGTCAGAGTTCTGCCACGAGCTACAGTGGCAGCAGAGTCCTGCTCCCCACCTCCCATCTTCTCAGCAGAATCCCTCTTTCCACAGGCAAAATGCAGACATTCATGCTCAGCAGCCTTCATCCCTCTCTCAGGATCTCCAGGGGTACCTCAGCAAGGCTAAAGCTTCAGCTCTCTGAAGTCCACGGGTCTGCAAACACCTGGAGATGGCAGGTTGACTTGCCACTGAGCCCCCTTGCTAACAGCACTCCAACATAAATGCAATAAAACAAGCCAATGAATGCAGACAATTCCTAAAATGATACATGGATCATCTACTTTGTCCTCATTTGCTATATATTGTCATCATCTATGGAAAAAATAAGCATTGAGTAAGTGCATGGAAGATTGAAGCACAACAGGGAGCACTGAGTAGCAGAGGGAATGAAAACATTTTCATTTCATCTCATGTCAAAGAATTTGTTAACAAAATAGAATATGAAGATCAGTATTCCACAGTTCATAAGAGTCCCCTTAGCAAAATCTTCATAAATAATAGCATTAACATAATTGCAGACTATTGACAGAAGAAATTAAGGATTGATCTTACATAGATAAGGAAGCGCTTCTAATCTTCACAGTCTGTAATTCCATCAGGCCCCACTCCCTAAAATATTAATTGGAACATATGATATGAAGGACAAAAGAAATTTTCTCCTCCCCTCTACTGTCCATGCAAAATTACTTCTTACATCATATTCTCCATGGTTTTAAATTAATCTGGCAATGGGGCCCAGAGCTTCACAGCCCTCACTGATAAAAAGAAAAATAAAGGTAGTGGTCTTAAATTTGCCTTTGCTCAATTTCATTTCGTAGTATCAGCCTTTCCATATGAGTTATCAAGAAGACAGAGCCAAGACTCCTTCCAGGGATGTATTGAAGGAGAATAGCAGGCAAAGGACATAGAGTGAAAGAAAAAAGGGCCAAAGTACAGATAAGGCTGTGTAGTCTGCATCCTTGGAGACAACTGAACACCCTGGTCTGACTCTGCCTTGAGTGGGGTGAAGGGGACCGGAGAAATTCCTCAGGTTCCTCCCAGCCTAAATTATCCTGTGGTCTCATTACATCTTGTTCCATTTATGGACATCTGAAATAATTCTGTCTACATTCTTGTTTTTGTTAAGTATCCTGTAGGCAGTGGCAGGGTCAGTGACAGGAAGAGAAATCTGCATAAATTTGCAAAATTCAGATGGGAGAATCCACCTGAATAACCCATGTTTGTCCACCATCCTGGGTTTCTAGCTTCCCTACAGACAGCTTTGCAGCAATGCTGACTGTTCATCTTGGTAGTCCTCTGTGGCTGAAAGGAGTCCTTGTTAGGAATGAATAAGACATGTTCAGTGTTCCCAACTCTCACAGCATATTTGAAGCCTGAGCCCCTAAAGGCACTTGAAATTCTAAATGTCTATTCTTTTTTTCCACAGAGCATATATGTAAGTCCACAAAGCTCTAACTTGTTCCAGATATAAAATATCAGCTCAGACCCCTTAAGACATATCCAGCATGCACTGATTTCATTTGGCATCTTAGGACTTTGGTACCTGACTCATAAATACCTAGAATTTGCAGTAGTGACATTTGCCATACATTTTGGGCTAGGAGACCCACCTAGCATAATATATACAGGTAGGAATGTGAAGGGGAACAGACAGAAGGGAAAGAAACCCAGGCAGTAAGATCTATGCATAACTGCAGATAGACAGGGGAGGTATAATTCATATGCAAAATGTAACATTATAGCAACTTAATTTGGCTTTGAGTTTATAAGGCAATAAACAAGCCCTAAAAAACTCTTCTGAGAAGCATCACCACTCCCTTGGGCTGAGGTCCTGCCATTTATTTGCCACAGGACTTTATTGTGTCATAAAGCAAAAGTGTAGTGAAGCACAAGCAAAGTATTTCTTGCTCTGTAAAACTGTAATATCACACACAGTTATTTACTGCATGGAAGCCCCATTATTTTCTGTGTCCTCCCAGTGTTACATGTTGGCATTTGAGGAAAAGAGTGTTGCTGTCCCAGTTAAAGAGAAACTACCTCTTTTCCTTTGCAAAACAGAATTGTCCATTAGGGGCTTCTGACTGTTACACAATTTTCACATTCTGGTTACCCCATTTAGGTGCTTCCTGAGCAGGGAATAGAGAAGACAAAATTACCCATTTCCAAACTTTGACATTATTAGAAAACAAGCACATTTAATACAATAGATTAATTCAACATCATGATCAAGTTAAGGAGCTGAAGTGCTCTGTTTGGGTAAAGAAACCATTTATTAAGTCAAAATCACAGTCTCAGGCAAAGATACTAAGTTATGAAAATTACATAATCAGAACAAAATTTAATTGACTGACTCTAGGTCAGGACATGCTTGGCACACAAGCTTGTATAAGGATTTGGGTTTTTTTCCAAGAGCACCATTGGGTTCGTATTTTTATTAGTGTATTAGTACTGATGTATTAATAAATGCTTTTTTATCTTCTAGAACCCATAATGTGGGATTCATCAGCATAGGCAGATAAGAGGGCTCTTTTAGCTTTAATAATGAAAATTTTCCCAAGTGAGGAACTGTGATTTTAGTTCCATCTTTCTCTCATTCTGTGCTTGTGTGTATGCACACCTTAGGGAGAGGGACAGATAACTGTTCTGTCAACATGCAGCACAAGTTTTCTTTTCAAGAAAATCTCAGATTCTGGAGGCTATACTATGGAAAGAAAAGATATGAATCAATGTGAAATTATAGCAGAGACACAGGAAATAAGGGAAATCTGAAGAAGGAATGACTGAAAGAACACAGATGATAAAGAGTGTCAAAGGAACAAACACCATCACTAGGGAAGCCTGTGTTCCAAGCAACAGGCCTTGCTGGAACCAGGCTGGTTTCCCATATGTGCAGAATCCATGAAAGACATTTCTGTTCCAAAATAGTTCAACTGAAACAGTCTGCTGGACCTTTGTTCCCATAACAACAGCAATTCACTTCTCTAAATTCTATGAGTTTGGCACTCTGATGAGAAATATTCTATTCTTTCATTAAAATACTGGGTGAAGCACAGTAAGATACTAAAAACCATGTGATCAATTTGCTGTACTTCAGAAACAGACACTCATTTTTCTTTGAAAAATAAAGAGTTTGTCTTGATCGATACCAGTGAATTTTCCTTGGTGCTATTATAAATTCACACAAACAAATCTATGTAACATGGACTATACAAGTTCATTCTTACTAATAGTCTCTGGCCAGAAGATACTAACAAATAAAGGAAAGAAGGGCAGTGTTGTTATCTCCATTTCACAGACAGAAAGCCTCTCCTGAGAGAAGTTTCCAATTTCCAGTTGTGAGGCCTGAATTTTTATCTCCCCTGAAAAGTTTGCATTTTGCTTGAGCCTTTCAGCTTCCATAGCCATCCTAAATACAGAATATTAATTTTGAAACTCCAGCTTAACATCTGGTCCTAGCTATACATATTTTTTCCCTTGCAGTATCCCTGTGCCAGTAGTCTCTTAATAATTTATTCCTTTATCTCATAGCCCATCAACAAAGCCTCTGGCATATTAACTGAGAAACTGTACACCTTTTTTCAATAGGTACATAAATAACTCTTTCATGTGCAGCTATAGCAAAAAGTACATACCCTGCACTTTATGAGCACAGAACAACAGTAAAATAAAATGGATAAAATTTTAGCCTCATTGATGCCAGTGCCAAAACTTCTTACTGATTTCAATATGGCCAGGATGTGATCTAGGTTCTCAAGTTTTCACAGGAGAATGCTTACACATGAGGGCTTCCAGGCTGTGTGTTCCCTAACCCACAGAGCCAGGTCTGTGGAGAGGACATGAAGGGGACATTCTTCTTTTTATTTTCACATTAAAAACTGCTGAAATTCTTACACTTTCCTTTTGTCTTCTTCTTCCAGCAAAAGAGTCTGTCCAGCCAAAGAGTCTTCCTGTCTATACAATTACATTTACTTTCCTGAACAGCCAATGCCAGCAACAGTCTAAAGGAGCAACTTGTCTCAGGAAAGTACAGATTTTATGACTCTTCAGAAATGAGATTTTAGCTCTGCAAGTTCTGAGAATAAATAGATCTGCATCTATGCTTCTGTATTTTTTTCCCCAAAACCTCCCCAAGTTCTCAGATTAACCTTTAGCTGTGTCAGCAATAGGCAGTTTAAGGAGGCAGGGTGTTCTGTGTTTTTGCACTTTGGTATTCAGGACTAGAGAGGGAAGGAGAGAAAGGGACAGAATTAAAAAATAAAATAATTCTAGATTTTAACAAGACCTAAAAAATGTAAGTGAAAATAACTTTTATCTGCAAACATGGATTTTAAAACAACATTTCATTATAGTAAGTCAAAACAGTTTGAGTAGTTGTAATGGCAAGTAAATGGGGCCAGATCAGATTCTTCCCTCTCTTTTCCTTCCTCTTTTCCTTCCAGCACTTGCTTATGAACATGAGCAAAGTATTAGGCAAATAGACCTTCCTGTATGAGGCTGAAGAGAGTATTAAGAAATTTTAATCTCAGCAGGAGAAAATGCAGAGTAACCTGCTTCTTGGGGTGGCAAGTATGCACGATTCTCACAGAGGAGGATTAAGTTCTCACAGAAATACAACACTCAGAGTTTCTGAGTCTCATTTTCTGCCGTTGTATATCTTCTACTAGTAAATTTATTAAGATCCATCACAAAGTGTTTTCCATTTTTGCTCCACCACACAGTAGGAAACTCACTACTTGGAAGGCTTGAAATCATTCTCTCTCTTTTCTAGCACCAACAGGGTCTTTGAGGTTAAACCGGGGGAGAAAAAACTGTAACAACTGCTAACATAGTAATGAATTGTTACCACACCACCTCACAGCTTGCATTTTCTGGGCAAGCCAAGATCTTGCAGTTCCTGCTTATAAATCTGTACTCCATTCCTCCACCCCTTTTAAGATCTGTTCATACAGTTGGATATGGGTGGCCAACTCCCCAGGAGTGGGAAAACGTCACTGGTGCCTAAATCTATTACAAATCTGGTGCAAATCTATTGCAGCTACCTCCTGAGCTGAGTATACTAGAAATGTGTCCTGGCCTCTCTGTTAAGATCAGACTGTCTCAGAAAACAAAAAGATGAGTGAGAAGACAGAAAATCCAGCCCTGGATTTGAACTCTGTAAGGCAGCTGAATACATAACAGGCTCACAATACTTGATAGTATCTTTTAACATGCAGATTATGAAAGATTCAAGTGATGCCTCCCAGTATCACTGCATTTTACTAAGAGCTGGTCATAGAAATCTTCATAGAAAACAAATGCATTTACTAGTGACCAGGCAGACAGATACTGAGCTAGGTCATGCATGAAAAACCAAATTCAACATCACAGTTTTAAACAACAAGGAATAAAAAAAGTCACTTGGAGTTTTGATAATGGTGCATAGTTAAGTAGAACACCCTACAAAAGCAAAGCAGATTTTCATTACTAAAATCTCTTGCAAGATTTGTTTGTGCAGCCATGGCAGTAGAAATATATAGGCAAGGCTAATGAGCAGAGGTTGCATCTTCTTTAGACAACTAATACAGTGGAAATGAATAAACCATCAGGCACCCTTTTTTAGGTCTGAAAACACAATTTACTAAATAAATAAAAGCCATATAACATTTATAAGCGGGAAAAAATATGTAAAGACAATCAGACTTATCAATCTTGGCTGCACCTCTTCAAAAGTGCAAGTAGCATCAGAAAGTAAATTCCAAATCAGCATCTGTTTGCTATGCAATCCTCTGTAAAGGTTTTCCTCAACAGATTCATGGTGACCATCAATTCAAAAAGAAATATAGGGACCAGCCAGGCAGCCAAATTTATTTTGATTTTTTGTTTCTGGGATGAGGGAAAAAAAATAATACAAAACAAACATCCTCAGATTTGGACTAGATACAAGAAAGAAGTTTTTACAATGATAGTGGTGAAACACTGGAACAAGTTGCCCAGAGAAGTCATGGATGCCCCATTCTTGCAAGTTTCCAGGGGCTGGATGGGACTCTGAGCCTCCTCATCCACTTGAAGATGTCCCTGCTCATTGCAGGGGGAGTTGGAACATGTGACTTTAAAGGTCCCTTCCAACCCAAAATATTCTATGATTCTATGAACTTTTCTCTTTTTTTCATCTCAACACCAGTAGGGAAAGGCTCTGGGCTTGGTTTCAATTGTACCTGACTGTGCAGGAGGCAAAGTACAAAGTCTTTTGTCACATTATTGCATGACCTCTGCAGCAGCAAGAGGGAGAAGGGATTTTGCAGGAGACAGTTCATATCTTAAGATTACCTGAACCACACTGTGCTGATTTCAATTCCTGGAAGACTTTTGCTACCACTAGAAGACAAGTTTTACAATTGCTAGCAAAGGATTCAACTTCAAGTGATAGATTATATTTCTGCCATATTTAAACATATATATAAACTGTCTGTATGTTTCTCCTTTGCTTACCTGAATGTTGCATGCCTTAACAAACTCCACTTTCTTAAAGAAAAGTACTACATATTAAATCCTAACTTCATAGCTCTATTACAGACACATTTAGTGAGATCAAGATTCCTATATTCTTGTACATTCCTCTCTATATTCAGAACAATCATTATCATTTGAACAATGTCCACAGACATGCTTTTTTACCTTTCATTGTATTGAAATTTGGGACCTGATTGTGACACCTGAGATCTATTCAAACCTTTGGTACTATTTTAACCTGAATAAACGGATACCTTAATAGTGCTGGCATCAAAAGCATATTCACCCCATTATACTACACACAGACATAACACAAGCACGTCACAAACTGCCCTGTGAGAGAAGAAAACAAAGCAGAATAAAACATGGCTGAATTGATGGACAGATTTTGATCCCAAGAGTCTATCAGTGATAAGAATTATGATTTTACTGCTGTATAAATATTGCAATATGCACTATCAATTAACAATTTCCAATATTTTCTCAGAAAGCTGATAAAAATTATTAAGCTTCAGGCTCATTTCTGCAATGTTTAAATGAAGGTGGAAACTTACAGCATGAATCAATCTACTGGCATAGTCACCTAGGATTTAGGAATATAAGTCAAGTAATTTTTTTCTTATCTTACAGAGAGCACTGTAGAAGGTATTTCAATTTATTGTGGATAACAATCTATCAAAATAAACCAGCTCAGAACATATCCTGAATACAAATGAGGCAGAAAGAAAATATAAGGGAAACACAAATTTTTAATTAACCCTGTGATGGCTAACAGATTCTGAAGCTCAGTCTGAAAACAAAGATCTAAAGTTTTTCACTCAATTTATGTGCTTCTATAACATAAAATGTAAGACCTATTAAAACACACCACAGGATTTTCATAGATTAGGAAAGCACAGAGATGAAACTCTACTGGTACCATGTAGAGTGACAAATCCCTGGATCAATAACACCATTCTGAACCAGGTATGGCATCCCAGTCCCTCAAGTCACCAACCAAGGTACAACTCCAGCTGCCTCTCTACCACACCAGGTTTAATATCCCACTCTGAACCTTATATCCTGCCATGAAGTAGCTTGGTTTGTGGCCACAGGCTACTTAGTTTTACTTTCAGATCCACAATTCATCTGCTAAAGTGAGACCACCAGCTCTCATAACCTAGAGTGGCAGAGACAGCATTTCCATCTTGCAGCCATCAGTTTTCACATGCAAAAGGCTGAAGCCTATGACCAGAGGTCAAGCTGATCAAGAATTTCTCAGCGTCTGTGCTCTGATGCAAGATTTCCATGAGTCAACCAAAAGGATTTGTAAAAACAGGACAGCAAGACAGGGGCTTAAGGTGCAAGCAGAAGGCACAAAAAAGGCTGCCAGAAAGTAACTCCCTGCAGAGAGATACCCTACAGAGCCTTGGAACTACTGATACAGCCACCATGAATACACTGCCTTTGCTCTTTATTTCCAAACAGAGACACCTTGGGAGGGGCCCAGAGATCATTCCCCTTCTGGAGGCTTGGCTGCCTGTGCTCAGGACCAACCTGAAGACAGGACTGCCCCCTCCTCCTGCTGCCTCTGGAGGGGCTCCAGAGAGTGCTGCAGGAAGATGCCATTCCCTCAAGAGCTGGTTTAATTCTGCCTGCCATGGGCACCATGGGGCCAGACAGGGACCCCCACCTGTGAGCCCACATCCCTGCTGGGCTGAGCCCAGCACCACTGCCAGGCAGGCGCCTGAGCCCCTGACTGCCCTGCTCCTGGCTGGGACCATGGCACAGTGATGACTTGGCTGCCCAGCCTTGCCTTGACAGAGCCCCCAGAGCATCTTGTCCCTCAGCATTCAATCCAGGGAGACACCAACCCTGCAAAATCCTAACACTGAGCATTTTGCAAATTTTTTTGGCAGAGAAACCTCTTCAGAAAACATGAGGTATTTTGCCTCTTCCTCTGTACATTAGCAACAGTAATCCCCTGAAGAATGAAAGACTTTTAAACAGTAAATTAATTAGCAGATAAATAGGTGGTTACAAACTATTATTTCTGGCTGAAATTAATGTAGCGGTAGTATTTTGATAAATTCTAATAGGAAAAACATGGAAGCTTCTTCATAGTATTAAATACAAGGAAAATTAAAGTGCTGGCATTTTTATGGTGTTCTAATTAATGAGAATCTAGAGTGGAATTCTCATAGAAATACAGTATGTATTGTGTGACAACCCTATTAATAACAGAGAAGCTAATTATGATTAGTGCTATTACACTGAGTACTAAATGAATTAACAATAATGAGGCACTCCTAATACTATCATCACATTTGTGCATACATTTTAATGGATAGGTTTCACCCTGATTAGAGCTGATAAGTTATTAGCAGCAAACAAAATTATCTCTTCCATTTATCACTTTTTCTTTGCTCTGTATTCAGAAATCAAAGCTCATTTCTGAGAACGACGTGTTACTCATGAAAATCCAATGTTTCTCCAGCCTTTATCAAACCATTCTAAACAGTTCATCAAAAGAAACTTCAATCATATGACACTATTTCTAGTCCTAAACATTTTAACCAGGGAATATCAATTTCTTTGAGCATCTTTACTAGGGCACCAGGTATCTGGGGCCTTCCTGTAAGTCACTGGGCAAAAGATAACCACGTTGCCATCACCTAGGAACCTGAATTGTGAAAAGTAAACCCAAAGAACAGAACTTATTGGAAAACTTGAAAGATGAAAGGGTCCGCTTCAGACCCAGTGATGAGCAAGCAAGTCCCAGATTAAGAAGTCACCACAGCAGTCAGAACAGACCCTGGTCAGATTTGAGCACTTCAGTCTCTAGTCCGCAGCCAGAAGTGGGTATGCACATACTGCAGGCTCTGAGCACAGCAAACCCAACACTGCCAGGGCATTTCTAACATAGAACATGTCCTGCATTTGTGCAGTAAATCCAATGTGGAAGGAGAAGGGAAAGGAAGGGGATGTGAACAAATAAATCCAATGTGTAAGGAGAAGGGAAAGGGGATGTGAACAGAAGCATGATTTCCTGTGAAGGTGTGAGTGCCTGGGCAGCAGGTACATGGCAAGTGCAGCACTTCCTGCACATCCTCAGCACACCATCCATACACAATCCTGTGAGCTCTAAGTGGCTACTCTGAACAACACACACACTCTGGTCACTGCTGTAAGCTCATCAAGTGGGAGCAGTAGCAGGCTTGGCCAGGCTAGAAGAGATTCTCAAATCTTATAACAGTATAAAATGTGCACAATCCACTTGTGCACAATTTTGACTAGAAGATTCCTTTCACCCAGGAAAGCCTTGTCAATTGCTATCCTTAACATTTGATGAAGGAGCTGACTGATGCCATTTCTTACTTTGTCTCAGTTGATTCCTCTATTGATGCCAACTGATGTGTTTTTTCCTTCTAAGAACTGATTCTGATGCAGACACACACCATAAAAAAGCAAGGAAAAAAATTTACTTTTAGACAAGTAGGAAGGGCTGGTGGGGAAAAAATCAGGGAACTGGCAGAAGTAGAAGTCTATATACAAAAGAAGAATAAATCTGAGCATGAGTGGACTGTTTTTATAATGGTAGTTGAATAAAAAGTACTTCCTAGAAAGGACAGCTTTTGTGTAACTTATGGTGCTTCCTGGTGTTCATCTCTACTTACCTGTAATTCTGTATATTATCCCTGCTTGCAGTAGGTTGCTTGAATTGCTATCACAAAGTCAGCTAGTCTCATGTGACCATGGGATATCCTTTGGATTCTCTCACTTCTGTACTGCTCTCAGAAACTCAACAGCTGGAGTACAAGCGCTTCCTTAAAATTGGTTCACAATCAATGTAACCAAGTCTTTATTGATAATTTAGTGCATTGGTTTAAGGAAGAAAAAAAATTGTTTCTGATGGTAAGCTTTCCAAATCTATCCACTAACTCTCTGGAGCTATAAGGCCTCTTTGAGAAGTTCTCTGTCTTCCAAATGCTATTACAGTGTGGCAGTTAGAAAAGCAGTACTTGCATAGCAGTACCCAAATCATAAAAGTTCACAAAAATTCATGCAGAGTAGTTCTGTTGGGTTTTGTTGTGGGTTTGTTTTTGGGTTTTATTTATACAGAGGAGCCAGATAGTATTCTTTCACTGTTTATGTTTCTGATTTATATTGGCAAAGGTCATCAGGACACAGAGTTTGCTGTTCACTATGAAATACTGCACTTGCTGACTTCCAATTTCAGGCATATTCATGTCTTACAAGGTAGTGGAATACAACCTAATTAAAACTTGCAGTGTTTTCATTTGGGAAAGTGTTAAAGGCAATAAATTTTAAAGTGTAATCAGGAAGTAGCAGAGCTGGTTTTCACCTCACTTATACTGGTAGCTCAGTGAAAATAATAATGATATGCTCGTGTAATAACAACCCTCGGAAGAAAACCTAATTTTTCAGAAGACTTGGTCCAAGGTCACAATCTTCAAATAGTGCCTTTTTTCTTGAATAAACCTGAGCATTTCACTGGCTTTCCCAAATTAAAAAAAAAAAAAAAATTAAAAAAAAAAAAACAAACCACACCAACCTCTTATAGTAACATGAATACAGCTATCATAGCCTTTAAAGGGTGTGTTCTGCAGTCAACATGTACCAACCTATTTCACTATACTACCCACTTTTAATAGCCACTCAGATAGCCAGTTCTGGTTTGAAACACAGGCAAATCATTAAAGAATGCAGTAAGTATTTGTTCAATAGCTCATCAGTACATGTTGCAGTTATGGTCACTAATTTAGGACCAAACCTGGCAGCAAAGGTTTGGGTAAAACTTAGGGTGTTCCTTGCATTGGTAGGGAGCCCTGTTGGCCTGGGTCCATGACCTACTCAGCAATCAGACTGAGCTTGAGATTAATGCATGATTTCAAAGACAGTAGCCAACAGAAGAAATAAATGTAGTATGTCTTTTTGCACACTTTCAGAGGGAAAGAAGAACTGTTATCCTGGAACAAATCTATAGATTGCTGTTTGTCTACAACAGCACCTAACATTAAATACTCGTGAAAACCCCTTCCCCAGCACACCCAACTACTTAAGTGCTTGCTAGTGCACAATTCCTGTGAGGGATTGATCTGCTTCTCTGCAGGCTAGTGTCTTTCTTAAACACTCCTGACACTGTTTCTAGTGTTTTTTCTTAAGCTTGTTTCCTGCTGAGTTATACAGCAATTTGCAAGTTCCTCCGACCTTATTCATTGCTCCTGAATACCTCCCGAAAGGAATTACCTTTAATAAAGAAAGGCAGAAGCACAGTAGCTAGAGGTGTGGGAGAAGCTAAGAAACTTAGGTGCACAACTTTAAAAAAGTGTTGATTGTTTTTATTAAACACCAGAAAGATTTAATGTTTCTTCATGGAGAATTCCAGCAACAAAAGATATTATCAACATTGACTGGTAACAAAGGCATGCAGACCACACAGAGAAAATCATGTACAGTTCAGTCTCTTAAGATGTCTGATTCTTAAGCCTAACCATTTATTAAGTAAATTACAGCATTACTCTTGCTGGTTCAACCAACCCCATGACGCTGAGACATTTTGTTCAGTCGGGATTTCCAATTTTTAAGGGAGGCATTGAAAAAGAGTTTTAGACTCTGGCAAAACACAAAATAATTATTCAAAGACTCTACAATCTTATTTGAAAAGTGAACAACTGGCAGAAGCTTTGAATGTTTCATTTTTCTCTGAGAAATTTAGAAGCAGGATGAGATCAGAGTCTCGCATGAAGACACAGTGTTTGCATAGAGAGGCGCCTAGAATAGAGCTGTTAAGAAGAGGGCTTGCTTGAATCTTTTACAAAAAGGCATGGCAGAATGTAGACAGAGGTAACAAATTATTTTAACAGAATGTTAACAAAACAACCTATTTTATAGGTAATTTCAATCTCATATATCAAGGTTCAATGCCTTTCTAAAATATGCTGTTGACAATACAGATGAAACAACATGCTCTGCTCTGTAGAGGAAATGCATTTTCCCAAAGGTTCCTTCCAACCTTCAAAACTAATAGCAAAGTTAATGATTCAGTGGAAACAAGAAAAGTCTCCTTATAATGAAAAATATTATGAAGTCCCAATCCATCACATCAAATAAATATGCACTATTTATTTGCATGAGTATAACAGCAGAGTTTTGATTATCTCAGTCAAAATCCTATCAAGATGCTCCTCCACAAGCTCAGTGTCTACACACTGGACAATCAAATTGTAAGAAACCAAGAGTTTAGAATTTAACTTATTAATTTAATTTTAATTTAGAGGGAAAGAAAAAAAAAAAAACCCAAAACAGAAAAAGCATTGGAGAAATGCAGCATAAGCCTGTGTCACACATCAGGGGGCCCAGAGGGACATGGAAGTCAGAGAGGGACCATGCAGGAAACTAATAATGAGCTGGTGGTGAAACAGACATTCCTATTCCTATCACAGTCTCTTTTCCCATTGCACACTCTGGCAGGGTGGTAATACCCTTAGAGGGGAGAGATTAGTTTAAGCAATATACTTCTCCAAGGATATTTTATATTCTGAACTTCATTAGAGAGAACAAACATGATACAAGAGAGAAAAAAAAACCTACTGGGGCCATCACAGAGAGTTCGTGTTTCTTGTTCAAAATTAACTGATTGTAGTTTGTGCTGGAGACTAACAGTTAGGAGAGGTTTTTTTCACCTAAAAGGAGAAGACAAACCAAAACATAATAATTTGTATGTGGAAGGTGATAGAGAGTCACCTTTTCTGAAGAACAGAGTGCACAGTACTCATCCAAATCTTTTAGACAAAACTCTCTAGCTAGTGGGCTCCAGTTCTGAATAATAAGTACAGACTATTTGAGTAGACAGCAATGCAATGTCCCACTCTCCAGGCAGATACATAGGATATAGTCTAACACACCCATAAAGCCCTTACTAAGTCCTTTTTTTCTGCAAGAGGTTCCTTTGCATGTGCACCTGGTACCAGACACAATACACATCTTTAATTGCACATCACCCAAACTTCAGCTCACATATGGATCATGCTAAGTTTTATTACAACAGACTGTTAACTACAATGATGATGATGGTGTCTTAAACCACAGTAAGAAGATTAATTTTCATCACAGAGTGAATCTAAGTCAGTATTGCCTCCCAGGTCTGCATTTATAAAAGTGTGAATCTCAAAACAATGCTGAGGCACCTGTTACATTACGTGGCAGCTGCTGGAAAAGCATATTTAGATTTATTTAGCCTACAGAAATTTTCAACACATCATAAGTTTAGTGCATATACAATGTACATTAAGACATTAGGGCTCATAAAAATAAAAGCCAACCTAATGTACACTGGTTCATCTGTAAAGACAGCACAAGTGCCTGCAGTTAGTTCAGTCCTTGTTCAGGCACTTCTTACAAATGTATGGACATGCAGATTCCCTGCACACCTCTGCTTCCCAAGGAAAGCATGATGGTTGCACAGTTGTTGCTATGCCAAGTGCTACACAATTCAAGTTGTATGAACCTTTCCTGTTTATTGAGATTATAAAGATAAGCACACAGACACCAAGAGTATATTGACTATTCATTACAGAACTTTCATTTTATGCACTTTTAGAGATGTTAATGTCCAAGAATATTCCTTTCTTGAGGATCAATAGACCATCAGTTGTCTTCCCAAGTTTGTGGACACTTTCCAAAACTGACAATCATGATGGGAGAACTTATCAATCTGTTCACCAGCCTTAACTGACAGATACTGATATCTGATATCTCACTCATATTCTGCCCAAGCTGCACATAAGACATTGTTCAGGAAGTATCATAACACATCTCCAGCAGTTCTAGTGCCCTTAGTTTTAAGATACTTGTTATTCAGGAACTTTTCCTGTGGCAATAAAGAGACACTGTGCAGCTGATTTTCCATCTGAAGATTTAAGTCCCCTCCTTCATTAAGAGCTAAACACTTCTTGTAGGCTTTAATGGTAGATCAGATTGCCATTCTAGTAAACCTGTGGATGAATCCCAGTGCTGAAATAAGTCCTGTAAGGCATCTATCAATTCTTTTTCTCCTAATATTCATGAAGTATTATATTTTCTAATATATCAGACTTTGATAAAGTGTTTTTAATGTAAAAAAAAATTAAAACTTGCTAGAGACTCCCAAAATTAACTATTTTTTAGAGACTCCCAAAATTAACTATTTTTGTATAAAAATGAATTAGATTTTACAATTATTGATCTATATTTTACAATTATTGATCTATATTTAAAGACAATTTAATAATTTTTCACATAACATGTATTAATATCTTGGTCAAAGCATTTATTCATTGTTGGGCCTTTCTGGAATGGGTTTGAGTTTACTGCAGCATCACAGTATAATTTCATCCCCATGTTTAAAATCAAAGTTCAGGCAATTTCCCTTTTAGCCCTTCAATGACTTATGATATCACATCTGTCTTTGTTGATAACGACACTCCTTTTAACATATGAAATGCAATATGTATGCACTTCATTGTTCTGCATTAAAAATCAAGCACATGAAGGTAATTCTGTCTTATTTCAACTTTTGACTTTTATAAAATCTAGTTCTTTATAAACTCTTAAATTCATTAAAATTTTACCATTAGAAATCCAATACCAAAATCCATTAGAAGAGTTCCTCATTTTATCCTAATACTATTCATTGGGATTTCTAACTCCATTTTAATAACTGCTCTTTTAAAGTTTGTAAGAGCTATATCATACATATCTATTATATTAACATTTTAAAAAGCCTGAAATGGAAGATGGTTAGGGTTTTTTTCTGCTCTGCAAATACATTGGAAGAAAAATACTCTCCTTTTAGTCTAATAAATTACTCCACACTAAAAGAGGAATTTTTCTTCCAAACACTTGTTCATCAGTCAGATTTAGATGACTAAAAAGAATCAAAATATATTATTTGCCTGCACTGTATATACACTTTGAAATGTATAATTTGGGAAATTAAAACTTCCTTCTTATCTTTACAGAAAAGAAAAAAAAAGAAAGAACATCGTTGCATATCTTTTTTCTAGGTATTTAGTGAAAAACAAGCTGTGACTTTGGAAACTTTACTTCATTGAACCAACATATTTATAACTATTTCATATGCTGTGCCCTTTAAACATATGTCAATTAAAAATTAAAGCCACCACTTTTCTTCACAAAAAAAAAGCTATTTAACTCACTGTCTTTGTTTTTGTTGTTGTTGTTGTATCACAATATAGTCATAACAAGCACACAAAATCTTTGCAGATATAGTTAAAACTACATTATACTGCAACATTTCTAAGCCAGTCCTGAAATCAAGTGATTCTTCCAAGTGTCTGGGAACACATCTCACTGAACAATGTCAAGCAGTGCCAGCTGTTAGAGAATTGTTTCTTGAAATGTGCAAATTACACTAAACAACAAAATACTGCATTGCTGGGGAAGATGCACCACTTCACACAGCAAAATTTTTTTGCATAACACCACCCTTAAGTGAGAAGTAAAGGGCCAGTGAATAAAACTTCAGCTGCACCAGGATCTTGTGATCCTACTGAATTGTTCCAATGACAAAACGGGCTCAGCTCACAGACAATTCCACATGCACCATGACACACATTATTAAACTGCAGAAACAGATTTTTCCTGTCAGAGACCCAGAATCAGTTTTTTTGAAACCAATTTTTGTTGCAATTTCTGGATTATGATGCATGATATGTTAAATAAGAATTGAAGAAATTATACATTAATAAGGAATAATTTTAAACTGTAATATTAACAGAACAGCAGCATGCTTCTTGTTCCTGTTACAACTTTATGGTTATAACACTATAAGTCCCTATAAATCATTAATGAAAGCTATGATTATTATTTTTCATTTTCCAGTAGTACTACTATGTGTGCAATAATATATGTACAATAACACATTGCTAGCTACATCTTCCACCTCAGAATTGCTTGCTTGTTTTTAGTGGAATACAAAAGAACAATGAACACAGCTGTGTTTGAGTAAGTGTATTTGAAAAGAAAAAGTGATTGGACCTTGAAAGTTAAAAAGCAAGCTGACTCGATACATTAAAAACACAGAGCTCCACTATTTATTATTTGCAGGCTGTTGAAGAAGTATTTTTTATTGTTGATTTTTTTACTGTAGTTCAGCTTTAAGTATTTTTGATTTTATTTTATAGAACAGAGATTTCTAAAACTGAGTTTGAAGCATAATATGGCCTCAATAGCAGAAGACTTTTTTCAGTACTGCATTGTAAAATCATAGCAAAGAAATGGCAGGATAGCACAGACACATGTATGAGAATTATATGGTCATGAATTAATAAGTTTCAGCACCGTTTAATGGTTTAGTTCTGCTCAAGGACAGAGTAAAATGAAGTAACTGGGAGAATAGATAGATGATATCTATCTATCTATCTATCTATCTATCTATCTATCTTCTAACAGAGGATGGATAATTACTAGAAAAAGACTGCCTGTGACAATACAGTATCTCCCGTGGAAACATAAAAACTGGGAAAACAATACAAATTCACAGACTTCAACTGTTCTGCAGCTGATGTTGAGATGGTCCCTCTCAACACTGTACACCTTCACCAAAGACCTTAGTCTGTAAAAGAACAAAATAAGCACCAATCAGAGGCAGTAACATAATCTTTCCAGACTACTTCTGTCAGATTGCTTCCATCCTTGTGTTTAATGGATCCATTGCTACAAAAATATGCTAAGAAAGAGCAAGCCCATAGTGAAGGGGGTCTGCAGTGACAGAGGACCAGCACAGAAACCTTGGAGGCAGCAGATCTAAGTAAGAAAGTGCTTGCTGACATAATACCCCAATTTAACTCAGAGGACATTGCTCCTTAGAAAATGTTCCATATCTCTCTGAGACCTTAACTACTGCTGAGCACATTTTTTAACCCCACTGACTTATTAAAAAAAAGCTATCTTTGGTTGGTGGCTTTTCCTTAATGACCTTAATAAACCATATCTAGAGGTTTTTTGGTCATTATTTATGTTCAGATTGAAACACTGCTGCTGTTCATTTTTTTGAGTTTTCCATTTTTTAATATTACAATATTGTTCTTCAAAGCAATGCAAAAATTCCATCTGAAGTGGTGAGGAACGGTAATGTGGTAATGAAGTAGTAAAAAGTAAATCTAATCAATTCTTACCATTTCATCTACTTCTAAACGTCAATAGTTTGCACTCTCTGATCAGAGTATTTTATCTTAAGGGTGAGTCTTTGCATAGCAATATACATGAAAATATCAGAAATGGTTCAAAGGAGAATCACTTGTCAGGTAAGGTGACCTCTAGAAGGTCAATGTTTCATCAATTCTGCGACTCTCAATATCAGTTTAACCATAAGTCTTTTGGATTACGTACTCTGGTGACATAAGCCAGGGTTAACCCCATCACATTCCTGAGGCACTTTATACAAATTAAGTTTTTGTTAACTGAGCAAGGGGTGCTCCTGATTTGGCTATTATCATTTAATTGGTTTCAGTAGAGCGAGTACTGTTATTTTCAAAGATACAAATAAGATCAGAACAAAACCTTGCTGATTACATTACTTCCCTACCTTGCTTTATTAAGGAGTTCCAAATTAATTGTTAGTTAATGAGATTCCAAAATAAACTATTAATGGTAATTGTTTTCCCTTTTTCTCAAACACTTTTCCAGATTAACCACATTTAGCATTTATGCTGCTTCTTTTTTACAACCCACTCATCTACTTTTCACAGCTTTTTGGTAAAAGTTTGATGTCAATTAACATGAATACTAAGTTTTTTCAGTGTTGACTTGACAAATTAGTGAAAGAAAGAAAGAGAAATTCTGTTTTCAATGAAGTCACTACAAAAAGCTTCATAGATTTCAATTGGAGTAGGAACAGCTCCTCCAAAGATGAGATCTTCCGGCTTGAAATTGTTGGGTAGGCATTTAGCTAGTTAAAAAAGGGAGGCTTGAGCTCTTAACTACAAATTCTGCACAGGCCTCAATAAGCAGTTCTGACTGAATTTTTTCCAGTCCTGGTATTCCAAAGCATTGCCCTGCTGTAGGACAAGAGCTTTCGTATTTGATAAGGCTTATTTATGAAAAGGAAACCAATTTCACCAAGGTCAGATATTCATCTGATGTATGCACTGAGAGCATCCAGAGTCTGAAAAAGGACTCAGTAACCATTGCTCTGGCATTTTCAACTGGAAATCAGCCTGTCCACACTGACATTGAGGGCACTGCACCTTACTGTTCTGTCTCCAGCCCTTTACCTGCTTCTGAAAAAGTCTTCATGGTAGGAAGTGTTGATTTCATTTGTGCGCTGTATTCTACAGGCAGAAAAGTCCAAATGGTTGTTTCCCTCCTTAATTACTATTAGGAGTTTTTCTGCTTGCACTGAAAAATGTATTATGGGCAGTAGGATCCACAAGATAGTTACTTTTGACTGAGAATGCATGATCTCAATCTGTATTGTTGGAAGATAGGGACTGACTTTGTATTAGCTGAGGCAGAAAACATAAAGCCATGATCACCAGATTTATAGGCAGAAAAAATGTGCGGAGTTATGAGATTTTTATTTCTTCTTTACCTGAGGTTAAATTGTAATAGTAACAATGTAACCATGATAAAGCAGTTACTGCAGAAGTGACATAAGCGTGAGTCAAAGTTTAATCCACAGAATAGCCTACACAATGCAATATGAAGCAAACCACTAGGTATGGTTTATAGGAATATGTAAACTGTACAGCTTACTTTAAAAAATGGCATGGTCAGTGGAGCTGCTTTTTAAGTTTTTTCTACATGCATTGTCCTATTCAGGTATAAAAAGGAGGTTGAGTTTGTGAAAGATACCAAATTGCTGGCAGACTTTGCTTTTTTAAGGTGTTTATTTTGATGTTGGGAACAAGAAGTGTACAGCAGTGTTTTCTTTGGCTTCTGGTCAGGATCCCCAAACACACAAGCACTGGAACAAGGCTGAGCTATCCCTACCTTTCTAGGATTACAGGTCTTACAGCCAGTTTGGATTTGTCAGGTTTAAACACTGTAGGAAAAAGATTTCAGCCAGATCAAAAGTATCATGGTGTGGTGGGCTGGACACCAGGTGCCCACTGAAGCTGCTCCATCACTCTCCTCCTCAGCAGGTCAGGGGAGAGAAAATACAACAAAAAGCTTATGAGTTGAGATAAGGGCAGGGAGAGATCACTCACCAATTTCCCTCACAGGAAAAACATACTTGACTTAAGAGAAATTAGTTGAATTTGTTACCAATCAAAATCAGAGCAGACTAATGAGCCATAAAACAAATCTTAAAAACTTGTTCCCCACACCCTTTTCTTCTACAGAGCAAAAGCATAAAGAATTGTGATCAATACAGTTATGCAACCTAGCAAATGTATTTTCCTTCAGAATGAATTTATAGCATTGTTTTGTCTTCAAATCTTAGTAAATTAACAATGATTATAGGAAGGCACATTCAGGTGAAACATACATAAGAATCTCCCTCAGCACATACTCTGTAAGATGAAGATATCCTTCATGAAATGAAAGGCTGCTCACAAAATTACGCTGGATCTATTAATGCATTTGTGAAATATTTTAGATGCAAGTTGTCAAGTATCTTTGATAAACTAACTATGAAAGTCTTTTTTCCAAAACTAAAAGCCGATTAATCAAGTAGAAATCATATTAATTTTAACAGGAACATATCTCTTTGCATTGCTTTCTTCTGTCCCACTCACTCTGATTTTAGAGATCAGTGTAAAATGTTGTCAATGTGGTTTATTTCCAACAGTGAGCTTTCAGTTTAACTTTGTCTCGAGGCAGGGACAAGGAATCTCAGAACAGTACTATAGGTAATTCCAGTTGTTAGGGAATACTTCAGACCTGGTGAAGCATTAAGTGATAGTGCCCAGATGTGATAAGGGGTTCAGAAATGGAGTTTTGTAGACTATCTCTTTGTGTGGGGCTCTGGACTACCTGGCTTTTCTCTGTCCATCCACTTCTCTGGATCATTTCTGCAAATTCAGAGAACCTGCAATTTCTCTCTACTCTCAGAGCTGGAAACTTGGAAAGCAATGCAATTGAAATTAATGGCTGTCATGTTTCCGAGGAAGTAAAACATGCCCTAACATGCTTTAAACCCTTGAACTTTTGAAACCAAAGCTCAGTATATGCTGTATGTATTTCCTCCTGCTGATGATACATACACATAAGATGCATGCACATGATACCTACTTGTACATTTAAGGACATTTCATTTGCTGGGCAAATATTATACCTGGGTACAATGAGTTACATCAGCATAAGAATAAAAGTGAGTAAATTAGCAAAACCAGGTTGTTGCATTGCTAACATCAATGTCACACACAAGCTTGAAAGCATGAAAGATTAAATGCTTCAAAATCTAGCTTCAAATTACAATTTGTATTGAAAACTGCTTAGTCACAGCAGTCTAAAATCATTGGTGCTCAGATTGAGTCAGCAATAGCAAAAGAGTGATAAGTTATGGGATGTGAGGTATTTCTCAAACAAGGCAGCCAGACTGAAGATGGGGTAAAGAACTCAATGGAAAATTACAACAGTGCAAAAATCAAACCATAGATCCTGCAAACTGCAACATTGCAAGGAAAACCAGATTGTTGCTCTAGTCTGCACAACGTATTGGATATGACCCTGGAGATAATGCAAAGAAATTTGGGTATAAACACTGCAGAAAAATTGAGCATTTTGCTGAATATGGTGTGTTGCTTCCTGTAAAAACAGGTAAATAAAGTTACTGCTCCAGGCATGCCTCTTAAGTTTATACATAAATATTCCCATGTACATTGTGTTGGGAATTTATATTTCTGTTACATCAGAAGGACAGAAACAGGTGATTAATTAATGTCAAACAGCAGTTCTATGGTCTCTCAATTACCTGAATTCACTTACTTGCAAAGCTTTTGAGGTTTGTCACTTGCTGACCCTCCACTGTATGTAGTGAGTGATCTGGGGAACCAATTTCAATGCTTGGTTAGTACAAGCATAGGATTTTTTTCCCAGATAGTACACTGGCTGTATTTCATAGTGTGCATAGTTATGGGAAACATGGAAACACCCACTTGCTGGAATATTCTAGCAGCACTTTATGCTACTGTAACAGACTAATGTCAGTAACTGTACTGGAGAAAACATTGCCATGTAAAGGGTTTGTTCACAGAAACAAAATGCAGTCTTCTGTGTGATTCATACAATAGAAATATTTATGTTTAAAACTCAGAACTCATATTTGCAAACTGCACAAAGACATCATTTACCCTGGTAGATTGTACTGCTACATACTGCTGTGCAAGAACACACAGATCTACACAGCAGTTAGCTCACTCACTAGATTTCTCCTCTTCAAATGGGTATGCCACAGATTTAATTCCACGCCCAAAGCTTTTTAAAGAATGGCAGCCATGTTTCCCAATAATCAGCCTAAAGTCTGACATCAAAATAATGGTGTTTAACTGGGAACAATTTCCTAAGCCCTGTAGTACAACCTTATCTTTGCCTTTGTGCTGTGCAAGGTGAGGTGGAAACTGAGCTTTGTCAGTTGCACCTTATGTTGGCAGAATTCTCTGGTTTTGTGCTTATTGTCTCCAATAAGAGTAAAATTCAGAATGAACAAATATAATTACGTTAGTTTCATCCCTACCACGATCACGAATATGTTCTGGCTTAAATTGTACAACATGGTATATTTTTCCTTAACTGTGCATCTGCTGCACAATTGTTTAGAGGCAAACTTTGTGGAACTGCAAAGACTCAAGGCAATGAAATGCTGATTTACAAACAGCCAGGTATTTATATTACTGCACACTATTGTGACTGCCACTGCCTCCATCTATGAATGTGGGCTCCTGTGAAACTTGCAAAAATCTACAGGGCACTGAAAATACCATTGCATTTTAACCCAGAGCACTTGAAGAAACTGCACTAAACTAACTTTAGGGTTACAGATTTATGGCTTAGTGTTGTAATTTATAGAGCCATGAAGTATTCCTAGTTTAATAAGGCCAGTCCTACAAAAATGACACAGCATCTTGCCCACAAGATCTGCTAGTTCCAAACCCCCTTATCCACCTCCACCTAGCTACTGTTCCAGCTATTCTGTAACCCTTCCCCATCAGAAAGTTATGGTTCAAGTTGGTCAGTGATTTGTTATTCTAGAGAATTTACAAATATGCAGTGATAATTTCTCCATCTGGATTACAGTTCATGTCAAGGGATTGTCAGAACAAAAGAGCAACTATAGGACCCCTATCATCAGTCTCCTGGCAAGGCAGCAGAGCCCTGGCATCACCATTGCAGCCTGTCCCTTTATGTGATTCACTGCGGGGAAGGTTTGCTACTGGTATCAAAGACCTATTTGTTCATGCACCATTGACTTCTGCTTTGCCATCATGCTGAGAGATTGCTTCAATAAATGCCCAGAAACAGCATTTACGTCACAAGTAACACTTGCTACTGTAATTACTTTCCTGTCCATCCTTTCCTGCAGAGTGGAGCCCAGAAGAATTAGTATCCAATAATGGATCACAATTCACACTCGCAGAGTCTGGAACTTTTCTGGGGAAGCAAAGCTTCATACACAGAAGATCAAATACTTTAATTAAACTTTGGAAGAAAGGTGTACTGACTGCTGGGCAGAAGACTTCCCACAAACTTACACAGCACGTACTTTCAAAAGTGTAACAGAGAAGATGCTTCCCAAATGACTTTATATGTAAGAGAAGTGAAAAGCTAAATGCTACTGTATTATAGATAAGCTACTCTGAAACAGAAGCATAACTGGATATAAAATAAAACAGCCCAATAGATGAAGTAAAACCACAAAACAGACCAAAATTATCCTCATGGTGCTAAGAATCTGCAAGCATCTTGCTTGTGAGGATATAAAATCTTCGATTCTTTTAAGTAGGAGAATCAAAGTCCATGTTGCTTCTCAAGACTATCAGAAAAGGAAAAAGAAGAAAGAAAAAAAAAAGCTTACACCTCCAAACTATCCAACAAGACAGGTGAAAATGCCTCCCTGTCTAACACAGGAAACACAACTTATTTGCTGACAACAGGACATACATAGCAGTTTCTGAACAAAAACACAGAAGCAAATGAAGATTATTTAACATTCTGCCAAATCTTGATTAACCACCTCCAGGCACTGTAGACCATTAGCTAAATAAGCATAAAAGCTTAGCTTTTAATTTTAATAATTTTGTCACAAATCAGTTTGCCTATTTGGTCCCTGACCATATGACTCTCTAGTAAATGGCCATGTAGCTGCTGAGACAGTAGATAATAAAAGTACTATTTCATTATTATGTGCATGCAACATCTTTCAAACAGGCATACACAGTCTTGCAGTAGATGCTTGGAAGGTGCTGCTTACAAGTTTGGCAGGCTGCCCTCTCTCTGCAGATGCCCAAAACAGGAAACTTTCTGGCTTGCTGCTGCCACTGCTATGACCCATCACAATAAACATCCTTTTACTGAGGAAAAAACAAACAAACCCACAAACAAAGAAATAAAAACTCAGATAAACATTTACATCATTCTCTGTGAAAGAGAAGATACAGAAACCAGACACACATGGGGTGAGACATTACAAGAATGCAGTCTTGTATGTCTGGTTTCCAAGAATTTTAGACATTTGTTAGATTTTTGCCTAGTGTCTCCCCTGTGATATTTTTCAAGTATGTTTGAGATCAACAAAGACATATCAAAGATTCATTAACTCTTGCAAGTCTAAGAAAACTGCTAAGTGGATACAAAAAGGATTGATAGATGTTCAGATGGAAAAAAATTAGTAATTAGGTAGCATTTTTAAATTATACTCCAACAAATCAACACATGGGAAATCCTATATATGACCCTTCAAACAGAGCTTGTAATCAACTGAAAGGTTCAAATCCAGAGAAATTCCAGTTTCAGCTTCTTATAACATATTATTACTGAAAAGAAGAAAAGTATTGCAAAGAGGACATTGCACTGTTCTCAGGTATAGCAGTCGTCTTTGAAAAGTCAGTGTTCCAGGAGGATTTGAAAACCTACATTTGTCATTTTAAAAAAAGAACAGGCAATGTCTTGACTGCCTTACCACCATGGAGCTGTGAACAAATACTGATATTAATGGTCTGAGCACAGCTGTTAATACTGGTATCAGAAAACCACAGCCACTCTGTTGGCTGCAATGCATTGCCTTCTGCCATTCCTCATTATCTATCATTGAAAGTGGCATTAAAACATCAGAAAGCAAAAGTGAGTAATGCTATAATATCCTGGCTAGCAGCAATCATTTTTTGTTATGATATTCAGTTTATTTTGTCAAACTATGTTAGCAATCACTGATTTGAAATATCCATTAGGCTTAGAGGGGACACACATCTACAAAGAGATAAAGACAACAATTTTGTGCCAGGCATTGATAAGCTATTTACTGCACCACAAATCAAAGGAAATATTTTCACTGAAGAACAGATATACCATTACAGCAATCACCAAACATCTGCTTCATCCAGATCAGAGAGGCATGCAGACACTCAAATGACTTGAATGATCAAGTGTCTGAGCACAAAATAAAAGTTTTAAGGAAAAAAAACTACTGTGTCAACTACTGTGTTCTTCTGGAATAAGAACTTTCAAATCATAGATTACTTCACCATACTTTCAGTGGCTCATCTGAAATTAAACAGAAATTGTAGCCTGTTCAGTTCATATAGATCTCAGCTCCCACCTCTTTTAGTTGGAAACCATGTTTATAAATACAGAGGGGGTGGGGAGAAGGAGGAGGAGAGGAGTTGTGTTGGAAATTAGGCTATGGTCATCATTTTTTTGACCCAAATCATAGCTTGTCTGAATTTTCATCCTCTTAGGACTTGATTGCCCATTCATTTTTGAGGGTTGCAGTCCTAAAGCATTAATTTCATTCTTTGCATTGACAAGACATGCCACAGCACTGTGAGCAAATACCAAAGTGAACACTTATCAATATAAATTACACTTCAGTCATATCTACAAGGACAAATTTCTTTCACAGGTTTTCATTTTGAGCCTTTGCTGGTTTATCCACTTGACTCTTTACTCGAATCAAGCAAAATACTCAGTAGTGATTCAGTTTCTCTAAATCTGAGATTCCTGCAAAAGGGATGTAATTAGTAAAAAGGCACCCCTTGGGGAAACTGTCTCACCTAAGGATATCTTCTGATAGTGATGTGGCTCTAAGGAGATGGGTTTTTTCCCCTCCTCTTCCTACAGAGGCACACCACTGAGGAGAGCCACAAAAAAATTCCTTTTATTTAGATTATTGTGTCCTGTCCTTTATTTGAGCATGGTTACTGTTTGCCAGAAATGTCAAATCTCTTCCAGCAAGGCACTAAATTCTGTCTTGTGAGAACAGGTGTTTCTTAGGGTCAAGGAGAAGCTTTCCCCACAGTTTTTAACCTTTCAGCCTGTGCAACAAAAGCTGTGCTAACATTCTGAAGGTTAAGGTTATACAATGTGATATTCAGACATCTTTTCTTAAAATATATTACAGCAGCTTTAATATCACCTCTTTCTCTTGCACAGCATGAAAAGGACTTGCTTAACTATCAGCTTAATTAACTGTTAATTAAAACTAAAAAGCTACATTTTGAAGTATAATTCTTCCATGCTTTCAGGTTTTACAACTTAAATTTTGATTTAAGCCTGCCCATTTATTGAACACTGTCAATGTTCCCTTCATTTCAATGTTGGCAGAGACTGCCTTTATCTTAATTATATGGAAAAAGGAAAAAAAAAAATTAGCCTTGGCTTTCTTTCCTCTGCTTTTGTACTGGGCAATTTTGAAAGCTTTCTTTAAAAATAAAATCGCAGTTTTTTAAACATTGTTTGAGGTACAGCTTTATGTCATTAAAAAAAAAAACAGGTCTGCTTCCTCACTAGGAGATTAGTATTTTACCAGCCAGTCAAATGAGCCTGCCTTCCTTTTTTTTTTTTTTTTTTTTTCAAATAT